>JAANSM010005206.1:0-10363 GCA_036850725.1 Orchesella villosa | reverse complement strand
ATGGCGTGCTCTCTCTTAAAGATCATATCAGTATTCTTGTCACCTCGAGGTCCACATTTCCTTATACTTGACAACACAAAGCTGCTGCTCCTATATCTATATATATTTGTAGTGGAGGAAAACGTTGAGGTGTTATATTACTTGAGGACTGAGCGTGAAGAATGGAGCAAAAGAGAGAGTGTGTCTGCGTTGTCGAATAATTTTGATAGTGGAAAAGTGGAGATACTCTTCTCTTCTGGATGATGATTTCTATATATGTATAGAGTTATGGAGTTGGAGGGGTGTTGTTAGTTAGGAGGAAGACGAAGAAGAAAACTTATGTTTTCAGTTACCTCGACGTCTGTCTGTTTATAGGAAATGTATAGGGAATATAATAATGGCTAATGTTCGTGTTTCACTAGCGTTCTCTCTACACAAAAACTTGTTCCTCCAAAAAACGCGGCTCACTGAATTGATTTCATATTACATTCTTGCTTTTTATGTGTTTTGACTGTAGGGAGCAAATATTCTGTTGACGGATGGCGGAGACGTGAAATTGGCTGATTTTGGAGTTTCTGCTCAACTAACAGCTACCCTAGGGAAGCGCAGGTCTTTTATAGGTATGTATTTTTCAGATTCCATATCGGAGTGGCTAAATCATCCTGGCAAATCGCATTTTCGAAGTGGCTAAAAAAATTCTGATGATGCTTTTAAAAAGTTTGGATTTCTGATCAGACTCAAGGAATCAGAAATAACAGAAACTACAACATATATACATTTTATTAATAACCCCCAGGGATGCATGTCATAGTAGCCGCCCTACAATGCAAGAAATAAAGTGGTAATTCTTATCGCGAGTGTTCTGTATCTAGCACCTCAATTAAGTAATACAAGTCACATCTTCAAACATGCTTCAAATCTAAACGAATTTTTTTTAAGTTTTCGAAAATAAATTACGATATAAGTATCCATATTTATAACGTATTTACTAACCTATTATTAGGAAACTCTAAAAAAGAAGCCATGTTGATAGTTTGAGAATTAAAGTGGTACTAACTTACAGGAAATCATGATTCCCTTTAGACCTAGTAGTGAATAAAGTCTTCTGGATACTGAATATTTAAATGAATCATCTCTTGAATGTATTCAGATGATAATGTAGCTTATGCATATACAACCGAAAAAGTGGTTATGTATATTTCAACTCATGAAGATTTTTTATCTTAGGGTGTGAATGATGTTTTAGCCACTATGAAAATGGGCATTTGCCACGATGAAAAACCTAGTTCACGGTGGCAAATTCACTGTCACTGTGGCTAGTAGCCATTCCGCGGTCACGATTTTTCATGTTGGCGTCCGGACTGAACAAATTTTTTTTTTGAATTTCATCATTAATTTTTGAATTGTTAATTAATTAATCGTCTTATTTTTCCAAAATTTGGGCACCCCCTACTGGATGGCACCGGAGGTAAGTAATAAAAGTTTAAAAAAAATAGTAATGGTCATGCTGCTCTCTATCTCTGGCTATTGGACGCGTTGCTACTGACCAAATATTTTTCAAACCGAGCTTGGCGAGTAAACCCACTGTAGCTTCAAAAATATGAGTCGTAGAGAAAATCTAAGATCACCATTAGACTCAGGAGGTCTTTTTACACCTACGTCATTTCTTAGATTTTCAAATTTCGAAATTTCAGTAGTTAGCATTTTTGCCAAGTTGAAAATCCCAGTGTAGCTTCAAAAGTATGAGTCGTAGAGAAAATCCAAGAGTACCATTAGACTCAGGAGGTCATTTTACACCTATGTCATTTCTTAGATTTTCGAATTTCGAAATTTTAATATTTGGCGTCCCTGCCATATTTGAAATTTGAAATGGGACTCTTGGATTTTCTCTACGACTCATACTTTTGAAGCTACAGTGGGTTTGCTCTTCCAATCTCTGTTTTATCGATTTAGGAGGGAGATATGTTCTGCGACTTGGACATATTATTGCATTTCTGGCGTAGTTTATTTGAAATAAAGGCATTCTACATTGTTTAATCTTTGATCTCGGCCGATTTTAAGCATTGTCAACTTTGCGATTTTTTAAAAAATAATTGAAGGTGTATTTGAAAAATCTAAAAGAAGTCGTAAGTAGCAAATTTAATTCTCTATCCAATAAAAGAAATTTCAAGTTTCTAGCACTAATAGTCTCTGAATGAAAGTGGGAAAACAAAAATCCATCACATTTTTTTTAAAACGCCCATATTTCTACGAAGGGGTAGAGCAAAATTTTGAAACTATATGCAGTATGGCACAACTCAACATGCTCTACAACATATCTAAATTTGAAAAGATTTAAAAAATATGCCCAAAAACCCATTCCGGTTTGAAAAATATTTGGTCACTACTAGTTCATCTCATTTTCAAACATAGTTTTTTGCTGGCATTATAGATAGATAGTAATGTCTTTTTTCCGTGAGTACAAATTTTTTAGACGATTTGGATCACTCTTATTCTTCGGTAGTAACCATAAACTAGGATTATAAGGTTTGGAGCAAAACGGAAGGATTTTGTAAGAAACCAAAAAAATAAGCCAGAATTCTCCAGCTCTTCTGCTAGGGTCACGTCTAGATAAAAAGGATAAGGAAGGAGGATGTTGGGATGTATATAGAACTTTGAGTTTCATGCACTGTTATTTAAAACTTTATTCTTGTCCTGTCTACTTTAACAATTTTTATTAATATTGCCGTTCCTGAGACATGTGTTCTTTAAACGCTGAGCTCTAAAAACTAATATTCCTGTCTGGATGGTGTTGATTTAATGCGAAGGTTGAAGCAATGAAGCATGAATATGCGCGAGGTTGTTAAACTGGATATTTTAATAATGTTTGTGCAAGAAATGTTTGCGTAGGTATTTGCACGCGTTAGAAATATGTGTATTCAGATTTTTTGAAGAGGTGCCATGCAATATTCACATATATAGTTTGTTTGAATAGGCGAAAAGAGAGATGATGATAGAATGATGCTGCTTTTGAAGCTTGAACTCTTTCATCGTTTATAATTTGCTTGTTTATTTTTTATGCTGAGCAGTAGTGCTCTTGAGTGAAGGAGGTTTTCAACATTATTTTTCTCTTTTTTTCCAGGTGGCTGCGGTAGAAAGGAAAGGTGGCTATAATGAGCTGTGTGATGTGTGGGCCCTTGGGATCACAGCGATAGAACTTGCGGAACTCCAGCCTCCCATGTTTGATCTCCATCCTATGAGAGCTCTCATCCTGATGGCGAAGACTAGTTTTAAACCACCGACTTTAAAAGATCGTGATAAATGGTAGGAACATGGATATAATGTGCTTAAAACTGCTTAAAAATCCAGTAGCATTCAACATCATTCATATCATATAGGCTAACGCTCTTTTTTACATCATCAAGTGTTTCCCTTCTCTCTTTCTCTTTTTGGTTGACTGGCTTTTACTCATTCACAATGCATGATATGATAATCAAAATGATGCAAAAAGAAAGAAGGAGACCGAAAAGAGAAAGAAGCATAGTATATATAGCGCTTTGAATTCTGAATGTGTGCGGTTTGTGTTTTTGTGGGAGAGAAAAGGGTTGAGGTGATGTGATGTATAATATAATATTATGAATGCTTAACCATTCCTCTCTTGTTTGGGTTTCAGGTCAGTAAACTTCCATAACTTTGTAAAAGTCGCTCTCACCAAAAATCCGAAGAAACGGCCTACTGCAGAGAGAATCCTCTTGGTGAGGCAATCCACTTTTTTTTAAACTCCTCTCTTTCTTGAAACACTACAATAAGGCAATAAAGGTAAGTTAAAGGAAAGTAAACTTTTACATTTATGTGTTTTAAATCATGCATACACTTTGCTTTTGTATACGCTCAGGGCTAAACAAAAATTCAAGAAAGAGTCGCTCGGGAAAGAAATTTTTTATGTAAAAGGAAAAAGGGGGTTTTATAGTAAGTACTGGCAGCGGATACGTATTCGTACACTTCTAATACCAACACTTTATATTATACCCCCATCAAGAAGTCAAAGTCGGGTTGTATATGAACTCATTGTTTTCTGACGAGAGGAAAGGATATATTAAAGCCTCCGAAGTTCATGAGCAGACTTCTTGAGTATCAAAAGAGAAAGGAAGAAGTAGTTTCAGGATATCATGCGGGTATTATATTGTTTCCTGAACTTTGGTTGAGGCTCGGAAGCCTATAAAGCGATTCTTAGTAAGGAAAGGGAACAGTTTGTATGTGTACATAAATGTATTTGCGTATTCATACAAAATTTCCTTTTTTGCCACGAGCACAACAAGATAAAGGTAAGTGGTCGACAGACAACTGACAGGAGACTGAAGACTATTTTACTTAATAACTCCACGTTGACTTTTGCCTTGTGGTTTTGTTCTAGGATGGATGGATGAATGGAGAGGAAGTGTGTAGTCAAATGTTTTGTTGGTTTTATATAGTGACAATTATCCCAACTACTGTTTTGTTTGATGAGGTACGCGTGTGTTAGCTTAGGTATAGGTAGTATACGTATGGAAACCCAACTTATTAGTTAGAGTTTGCATTTTGCACTGGAATATATGCCCTGTTGCATGATAAACTTTCTATCCTTCTTCTCCTCCTCCTCCATTTTTTAGGTTACTTATTTACCCAGTTAATTGGGCATACAAGAAGTGTTGCTGAAGTTGAATGTTGAAAGTTGGTTTTACAGTTCGAGTCCTTTCTTTCGTTTGCTTTTCTATTAGACGTCGACAACGACGGTCTTGAAGAAAGGCAGAATTTATTTGCATTATGTTGGCTCATTGGTTCTTCAAGGGATATATATTGTATGCTTAAAGGGAAATAGGAAAGAGGTTTCGTGCAATGAATGTGTTATATTTAGGGATATACTACTTATTATTGAATGCAGGCAGCACCAACACCACCAATCTTGAGGGAAAAATCAATATGAAAAGAAAGGCACCGTGCTGAAGTAGTTATATATTCCCGTGCCTTTCTAAAATTTTAGGTTTCAGGTGCCCTTCTCGGCACGACGGTTCTCTCTAATGCATAATATTCGTTTACACACGCTTTCACTCCTCTGACGATCTAATAATAATGATGATGATGATGATTGCTATGCTTCGCATTGCATTAAAATCCCTCTCTAGTTGATTTCGGCTTCGGCTTAGCTTTTGTACACACACGTCCTCGAGAAGCAACAAAATGCTACATTTTAATGGAGATATATTTTGGAAAGGTAATTTGTTTGTGTGTGCGAACTGTGAAGAAGGAATATGCTCTAACTTATGTCAAAGTCAATGTGCCAATGGGAAGTCTCACCGAAAAAGTATTTTTCTCTCAGAATTTCATGTTTATTTGCATTATTTAAACGAGTGTGTTTAGGTATATTCCTTCATCCTTGATGTTTTCCATATTTAAATGAACGTAATTGAAAAGAAAACAGAGTGGAAGCGGAATAGATTGAGTCGTGAATGTGAGTATGAGACGAGAAGTAAGCAAAAGGAGTTGGAGTCCAGCGTGTAGGATAATGAAGTGAAAGCATGAAATTATATGCATGTGAGGTTAGGAACGTGTGTAAGTATGCATTTTCGCTGGAAAGGCTTTAAGAGTCTTAATGTGTTAATTGCTGTCAATGCTTGCTAATGCACACTACTGAATACGACAGTGTAAAACAAATACCATGTAAAATTCCTTCCTCATGGCGTACCTATAATTGCATACTTTCTTTCTAAATGAAGCCCAAAGGCTAGTAGTCACTCCTTTGACATTGGCTTTGGCCAGAGAGAACGCTAACGTTGTTTCTGAGCATGTTTGATGTTGAAAAAAAAGTTACATATTATTCAGCATACATATTGTACATTAAGAGTAAACGTCTAAATTTAAGAACTTGTTTTTAGTTGCTCATGTTCTTTAGTATGTTGTTGCTGTTTAAGGTTGATGGTTCGTTTGTTCGTTGTTTACTTTCCTTTGAGCTCCGCTTCTTCACGGGTAATAACTTTATGTAACTAATTGCATTTTTTGTGTCTTTTATTTTCATGCTAAGCAGCATCCTTTTCTCATGGGAGATTTGACCAAGAGAACAGCACTAGAATTACTTCACAAAGTAAGCAACCCAAACGTTAGTTTCTACGACATGGATCCCGACGAGGACGGGGTAAGTTTTTCCTCTCATCTCATCTCTGATTTTGTAAGTACCTAAAAAAGTGAAAGTATTTTTATGGTACGGAGAGAGAGAAAGTATATATAAAAGGCGTACAAAACACTTGTGGGCTTTATTTTAGAAAAAAAAATAATGTTTTTTTTCTTGTCATTGTTTTCTTTGCCTTTCCTTCCTTCTTGTTTGTCGTTGAAACAAAAAAGAAAGAAAAGAGAAAGTTGTTGCAAATTTCATTCGATAAGAGAAAATGAGACATAAAATACAAACGAGAAAAAACTACAAATGTTTTGCAGAGGAGAAAGTAGTACGCAGTGGAAAAAGGAGGGTTAAAAACTAAACAATTTTTTTTGCTCTTTTTTTGTGTTTTACTTTAGACTGTACAAAATGTTCCACATAGGATAGCATCTAGAAGAACGGACAGAGGAGATCAGCGGACTCCGTCGGAAATCAGAAGTAAGTGAAAAATGGGTTTTGCTATATAACATCTATGTTGTTTCATATCGGGAGAGAAGAATGGTATATCGCCAAGAAAAGAATATGTACTAATAAAAAGGATTCGCTTCCTTGGTTTGGCGTCATGACGTAAAGACGGAGGAAAAATGTAAAGAGGAATCAGGACAAAAAGAGATGCAATGCATTTTGTTGCTGCTCTGCTCTTTTCTCCTTATTTTCTCAAAGAAGATGAATAAACGTCTGTGTGTGAGCGGAATGAATGCAAAAAAATTGAGAGAAATCAAGAACTTCTTGTGAGAGAGAAAGTTTTTTCCCCTCTGATGGGCGAGTAGAATGTAGAATGTAGGACGTAGGTATATGCGCTGCTCTTTCATGACATATATGGCTACTTTTTATAGTTATGACATCATTATCAGATGGTTATTGCCTGTCATAAAGTCAGCTTTCTTTGGAGCCCAGTCTAACCTATATTACATCCCTCTGCAGCCATTGCATGTAGGTATAGTAAAGTACTTGTGGAATTTCGTAAGGTTCCCTTTCATCACACCAACCAAGTAATTTTGTAAGTCAAGGCATGCAGGCTGGAGACATGGGATGGTGGCAGGCGAGTGAAAGGGAACATTGCTTTGCTGTATTTTTCAGGATTAATGAATGAAAAGAGCGAGACGGGTTAGGTAATATGAGCGTGATGGGATGTGATATGAGATGATATGATGTTGGTTGTTGAGCGTTGGTGTTCTTTCTGCTGACGAATAAGGAATGCTGAACAAGCGTTTTTTTTGTAATTTGGTGTTTTATGCCCTTTTCTTCTTTTTATTATTTGCAGATGTGACACCCGACCTTGGGCAAAGACGAAGGCATCCTCATGCTCAGGATGTACGTGAAATTTTTCATCTTCCTCTTTCACTTTAATAATTGACATGAGAGTGAAAATTAGCTCGTTTTATGATTATGAGCAGGAAACAGGATGTTATATACGTTGTGTTGCTAATAATGCTCTGGTTTTTCCATTTGTTCCTTTTTACAACAGAATGATTACAATAATGATCACTTGCCATTACCTTTCGAGTGGAATGATAGAGGATCTGATGATGCTGATCGAAAGTAAGCTTTTAACATTTTCACTAGAAAACAAAAACCTATACAATACAATATCAATCATTCATATTATTACCATCTATAGTATCAACTGAAGTGTGTGTTCTCGTTCTGTAGATTTTGTCAGTTTCAGTTCTGTACATGATTGCTAAAATGTAGATACATATATATATATATATATAGGTAGATATAACACATAACATTCGTTCATTTTCATTTTCATTAGTAATTTTTTTTCCTTTAATCAAGTTAACAAAATAATAGCTGAAATAATTGTTAATAATACTACTTTGGGCTATTTCTAACCCAAAGATCCCGGATGATGCGTTTCCCTTTCCCGTGTGAATTATATAAACCTTATAGTAGGATATAGCATGATTTATTTTCGTAAAAGATGATTAGAAAGTTAGTTGGTTAGTTTGAGCCTTGTTGAGCAGTGACATTTTTACCGGTAGGAACTATAGTATGTTGGATTGAAGGCATGGATGAACATTGATTAATGAAGGAAATGATTGAATGGGTGAGAGGAAGCCGATAGAAAGTTGTCGGGAGGATGTGCGTGGGACGCGTTGGGACAATGCCCGTTTTATTCCTTTTGTATATAAGATATAGCTATTCCAGCTTCTCATTTATCATTATATCTGCTCCTGCTCTAACATTATCATCACATCCATCTGTGTGAGTATCTGCAGCAATTACGAGATTTTTTTTCAATCGAATTTCCATACGTGCAAGATGTATGTATATAAATATACATGTAACATATATAAAGCACACCATGTGAATATGTGATCCAATGAGCAAAAACTATATATACTACTAACTGAGCCATGCAATGTTACTTAACTAATGAATCGTTTCATCTCTTTGTTCTTTTTTGTGAATCTTTTTTTGTCGTTGTATATGTCAATGTCAATGTTACTGATTTAAAACCTTGAAAACTTTACATAATACTCTCCTTTTTATGCAATTAGGACTTTACTCCAATATATTGATGAGGAATTGATGAACAGGTAAAAATATTAAACGTCTTGGGAGAAACTAAAAAATCACCAAATAATGTGATGTATTCAAAGTACAATATTTCTCAAAACTTTTCTCTACACACTTTCTCTTTTTGTACTATACATATATTTTTGTTACTCTTCATCTTGATATCGTGTTGTGTGATGTGTGGTGATCTGGTCTGGTCTCGTATTTTTCTCTCTATATATATTATTCTACTTTCACTGCCGATTTTCTTTCTCCATCTCTATATTCATGAGTAGGATTTGATGATGCGGTAAAATTGTTTTAGCAAGTAGACTCAGCATAGCAATTTTTTGAGTAAAGCATGGGTTTCTACTCTATGCACAGTATTCGTATAGTCAATATATATTTTATTCTTTTTCTGTGCCTGTGAAGTGAATCTGTGATCCCTGTTAAAATCACTACTTTTCATTTCTAACGTCTTTGCTGAAAGATGGCTTTTTATCACAAGCTTCATCTGCCTGTTGAGCTTTGAATATTATGTATTCTATATAGCCATTGGATATATATTTATGACGAGCTCCAACAAAAATGTATGTGTGCTGAAATGGAATGTCAACTTTATGTTGTTACAGGGGTCATGGGGAAAGGCTTCTATCTGGTGCAGGCTATTCACAACAGTACGTTAAGTGAATTATTTTCTTATTGATACACAAATGCACTTTTAGTATACAAAAACAAGCATTAATATATACTGTAGGCATCTCTTAAACACTTGTCACAAGTCACAATAATACTCACACACATTTTTATGTCATTTTGTGTTGTGCATTGTGCAGAGTAATAATATACTGATATACTTTAGCCAAAAATGATTTCAGTTTTCTTGCATAATGAGTTCAAGACTGAGATAAGAATGGATGTAATGAGTTTTCGTTAATGAATAATATACGAGGTATATATATATCGTTAAGGAAAAGTAAAACTATCATACACTTGTGTTTTGATTTTCTTGCAGAGCTACTCTTCCAATGGGTGACCCGATGTCAGTCTCTAGTCATGAACTAATGGATAGTAGAAATCATAATCTAAGTAATGGTATCGCAAAAAAGGCTGGTAAGTTTGGAATTTAATATGCGTCAGTGTGTAATAATGATCATTCTTGATAAAAAGTGTGATTCATAGTCATGTTACAAGTAAAACCGAGAACTCTCGGTAGAGTAGAATCAGAATTATGAAGTCTTTGATGTAAAATAACGTGTTGGAATTCATTTTGGTATTTAATTACAGATCGTCGACGACATAATTCATTTTCCGGTGAAATCGAGGAGCTAACTTCACGTCTTGACTCGACGCTGACTCGAGGGAGCATAGACTCTCCTGTGGAGCTCCGTGTTAGTGCTCACGCCTCGCCTCGACGGCAACAGACCAACAGAACGCTCAGTGACAGTGCTGCAATGTTGAGTAGCTCACCCGATCTTAGTTCAAGAATGCCAACAACGTCTGGAGGTGATCAGCAGAATGGTCGACCTGACCTGACTGCCGGCCTTCCTCCAGTCCCTCCTCCTAGGACGAGAGTGGAAAAGAAAAATAAGCATGAAGATAATGGTAGTCCTCCAAGACTAGTGAGCAATGGGTTGCCACCCACTCCAAAAGTTCATATGGGGGCTTGCTTCATGAAGGTATTATTATTATCCTTTTAGCACAAGTCAG
>JAANSM010005205.1:0-10363 GCA_036850725.1 Orchesella villosa | reverse complement strand
TTTCTCCAGCAGCTTAACCTACCACATATATTTCTATGCAGACAAACCATTAATACATCACACCTGTATAGTATATAAATATTATAGAAAATGAAAAAAACAAATTAAGACGCTACAAATGTGCACATCACAGACATTCATCATAATTATCATATCATTCATTTAGTCTGCTGAATACAAACTCCTCTCATCATCATAGTAAATAGTATATAGTAAAAAGTAAAGTCGAAAAAAAACTCCAAGTTAAGTTGGAAGAAGCAAGCAACAAGCAAAAGCGGCGGAGAATTTATGACGTGGACAGAATAACTTCTTTTTTGGCGTTTGTAGGTGTTTTTTTAGATGAGTTCATTTCGATGCATTCATAAACTTCTCTCTCTCTCTCTCTGACTCCATCATCATTTGTCTATTGTGTAATAGCAATCAGTCCCATATTATATCATAGTTATACTTCATCAGACATGTTTTCTACAACATTTTATAGCTTTACACTTCAACACAACAGACAATATTAAAACATGAAGGTATAAGACTTCATGTCATCAAGAAAAGTGTGCGTATACCGAAGCGTAGCACACCATATCATGTCACATTTACATAATATTGCCCAAGCAGCATGCAGTATCGCATAGTTATTTGTTTTTTTCTTTTAGAGAGAGAGAGAGAGACGCTATTTTTTATATTATTCAGGAATTCAACATTCACCTCCTCCTTCTTTCCAACTTCTAACAATTCACCAACTGCTCTTCTGTTTTTTCACGATATATTTGGTGTTTTTCACGTTGTTCTCTTGTCTCTCTCTGTCTCTGTGTGATCTATTTTATCTTGCATTCCATAAAAGTATTTTCTACCAGAGAGATATTAATATGCACACTGAGTATAATATGTACTGGTGGCAGTCAAAAAAAGAGAATTTTGGATGTGAATATTTTTGTCTCGACAGTGAGCATTATTGCCGTTGGTGTTGGTTGGATGGTTGGATGGCTCGCTCTTTCTGCTTCTTCGCTTATGATCATGATGATCATCATCATGACTATCATGAGCATGATGGTTTTGGTAGTTGGTGTTGGTGGTGCTGGTACGCGCGGTATGCTATAAGTGATGATGATGTAGAGATGTGATGATATTATGCCATGCCATCCAGAACGGAATGAGAATATGGTACGTAGGTATGTGCACTGAATAATAATAACTGTGTAGAGCTGATGTGGTGCATAGTACATTAGAATTTTAGAATACATCAAAACATAACGATAGCAGACAATTTTCCCTCTGTTATGTGACTTGTGATGTGCTTGTTCCCTATGATGATTGTCACACAATGTGTGATGATTCCTGGACTTGAAATGGATGATGAAGTGTTGAAAAGGAGACAGAAGGACTAAGGAGAAAGAGGTACGGAGGATATATAGATATAGTATATATATTTGGGGTTCAGTTTAAACAAGTCAAAGCTGAAGTCAACCAAAGCCACTTGTTCCCTTGTGCGTACGTAGAATCAGTAGAATATGTGCACTACTTTATATAGGTTTAAGGATATGATGAAGATGATACTTGACACGATCGTTGACACTTGATACCTCTGCAGAGCATTTCGTGTGTGATGGGATATGATGTGATGTAAGGTACTGAGGAGGAGGATGAGAGGACGTGGAGCCTCTTCAAAAAGTCACAATCTGAAAGAAAAAGAAAATCCATGTAGAATTGGATGAGATGATACAAGTTGATGATGATGATGATGATGATGGGAGAAGCTTTTGTGAAGAAGAGGCCATCCAATCATCATCAGATTACTCTAAGGAATTGTTTCAGGGACTGACATAGAGATGCTATGCTTTCTCAAGTAAAGTCGAAGTCAAAATCTTGAGATATCAACAAAGAACAGCTCGTTTCGAGCTTGTTTCTTAAGCTTGTTTGAATGTTACAAGACAGCTCTTTTTTCTTGAACTGGAAAAGTTCTTTTGAGAATATGGTCTCATTTTTATAATAAATGATGCTGATCCTGATGATGCAATCAAGTCAACTGGCATGATGAATGAAGTAGAGCGGAAGAGACCTCAACTCAACTCACCTTGTTCAGAGACCTTAAAAATGTTGAGGATAAATTTTTCAAGTTTTTTGGCTTTTCTATTTTTGACTGGAGAATTGGTGATCATATCATCTCATCTTGTTATGAACTGGATTTTAATGAAGACGCCCACACGAATAGTGAGGGAGGACGTATTGGGAATTTCGTTGTCGTGTTTTACTGTACAATCCATTGTTGAGTAATAATCGTATGGATGATCAAAAACGATGATAATTATGAGGATTTGTGGATGTAATTCAATAAGCCATGGTCTGGTTCCGTTGCGCCTTGTTGAAATACGGTTGATCCAATTGACATGAATGAGAGTGAAGTGAAACCATACAACATGCAATGCAACTAACAACCTCGGAAATTTCCATTTAGGCTTGCTCCTCACGTTTTTATGAATGCAGGAGAGAATGATATGACAATGTCTTTAGGCAACTTTTTTTTATTCCTCCTTTTCCATTCCACTTTGAGCAAGGAAGATGCAATTTGGAACCAAAAGGATGGTTTCTTTTCTTGAGAGCTTGCGTTTTACTTGGTTAGGTTGAGTTTGCTTCAATTTTCCTTTCCTATCTTTTCTCTCTCATTCTCATCTCCGCTTTTTCTTCTGCTCTCTTCTCTCTTTCTCATTCAGTTTATATCATCACGAAAAGAAAGAAAAGGAGTACGGAAGTTGACTCTTATCTTGTAAATAAACCCTTGTAACTAAATTAAGTTAAAAATTACCATCTCTCTCTCTCTTTCCTTGATGGCTTTGCCCTTTCCCCTATTTTTTGTTCTTATTTTGCTTTTTCACTCCAACAACAGCACTCAACATTTCCTGAAAAATGGGAGAAAAAGTAAGAGTTTTTATTTTGTTTTCCCCTCTCCATATTCTTGTGAATCTGGTCTGGCCCTGGCCTGGTCTGTGCTCTGGTTTGGTTGCGTCCCAATGAATTTCCTAATTTGGTTGGTGAGCAGTGAACAACAAGAACAATGCCTCGGATTGCTTCTACTTTTAAGTTAACCGACTGTAGCAGACACAAAAATGTGTGTTGTGTGTACATATGCAATGCACCGACTTTGACTGTAATAATATCCGCTTCTCTCTCGCTAATGTCATTCATGTAACCTAGATGCCCGCCTTTCTTGTCTCTCGGTTTCCCTTTTTTCATTCCAATCATCGTCGTCATCATCATCATCATCCACCCTCGCTTTTGCTTTGTCGTTGCCCAAACTCTCACTCCAATTTTGAGTCTGTGGAACAGTTTAAATTAGGAAAATTTAGTTTGGAGTTTGTGACTTGGTTGTCAAAGTTTATGTCAGCAGAAGACAGCATTAAGGCAGTTGATGCATATTGGGGGTGACAGTTGTGCTTAATACTTAATAGGAAAAATGTGTTTGTGCAAGCAGAGAGACCCATAAAAAAGTCAATTTATCCAGTTGCACTGTTCCAATTGTCAACTTTTAACTAGTTTATTCACATGTATAAGCTTAATAATGTAGATATAGTTCTTGTGGTAAGATCCACATGCATTTGATTAGTAGTTTAGATGTTTTGATCACGAAAGATATGCAACGATTATACAATGAAGAACTTTTCAAACTGAATTTTTATGTAAAAATAGCGTTAAATATCATAAATTCGAATATACGAAAAATTAGACGCCAACAAGGAATTTTACAAACTTGTAATTAATTAGTACACACACTAGGTGCACTACAAATTTCGTGTGTGTTGATGATTAAACGATAGTCAACTTCAATATAAATATTCTGCAATACTACTCGAGCATATAAATATAGCTAACAGTTTTTGTTTCAATTAAGTACTCTATTAGAAATACCACTAAATTTACTAAGGCACCCATTCATTTACTGTTCTCTATTTGCTTCCTTCCATATATGCGCATTTGCACGTACATTAAAGTACATACGTGCATAAGCCCCCTTTCGCAAAATATATTATACAATATAGTCGGCATTTTTATGTTGGCCATGACTGTCGATGAGCGTAATAAGCCCATATTTTTTGCAAACTTGCAAGGGTCAACTCAAGTCAAGTCTAGCTACATAGGCGACAAGACAGGAGCAGTCAGTCATCCGTCTATTCTCCTGTCCACTTTTTTATCTACCTATATCTGGTTTATGACATTTTACTTTACTCTTGTGCAACCACACGTCTGTCCAAACCCAAACTCTCAACTAGCCAAGGAAAAGGGTTAGAATTGGCTAGCATAATATTCATATCTGATACTTGATACGATGATAATGATAATATAGACGCCACGCCAGGCAGGCGAGCAACAACAAAAATTGGTAATAGCAAAGCAAAGCAAATGAAGCCAGCAACTGGAGCATATTGTCTCCTATCATAATATTCGTTAGGTAGGCAGTATATGCAAGAGCATATGTGCATACACTTATTGCGGCTGTTTCCACTGCACAATCTAATGTTTTCCTTTTCCCCCATTGTGCATAATATAATACAATGTGTTTTCCCCTTGTTTTTTTATTATAGAAAAAAAAGTAAGCCATACATTTATTTTATTTCTGCTTTGGGTATAAGAGACCTATTACAAGTTGGTCGTCGGCCTTCTCCTCGACATCGTGTCTTCGTCGTTATTGCATTATTGTCCTCGTCATCACTACTATAAATATAACTTGAACTTATCACATCACACACATACACACACGACACAACCTAACGTAACGTGCAGAATGGAAAGACAGAGGAAAACAAGTAGAAAAAGAAAATGCTTAACTTTAACAATATCAAACTGCATTGCCCACCAAACACCAAACCAACAACCAGCAATAAGAATGAAGCTCTCTTCGTTTTCGTGTGTATATAAACCCCATATATTACTTGGGAATGACAATATTTTGGGGGATTTATTATTTCCAGTGAGACCACTAGCCATTCTATATTACGTACGAAAGGAAAAGCATCATCATCAAAGGAAAATTTTGTCTGCTTACCTCAAAAGTCCTTACATCACATCATGCATGCAATATGTATGAAGGCAAGAAAATAATGTGGTGTATTGGATTGGATTGAATATGTATATAGTACTATTATATATATACATGTACCGCTCTAATGTTATTGTACTTTTGTAGTAGTACTCCATTCAGCTGCATTGTTATTGTGTTGTAAAAAGGAAGAAAGAAAAGGAGCATATACATGGGTATACATACTGATTGTGAGTTGTGAGTGAGTGACTCATTTTCCCGTGAAAGAGAGAATGGAAAAACCCATATTGATCCTTTTTTCTTGAGCTAGAGAGTCCAAAAAAACTTTCACAGCGTTATTTTCAGGGGATCACTCTAACAGAAATTATTACTTATATTGGGCTATATAGTCTGCCTTTTTCATATACTTTTTTTGGTTACTCGTTGGTTAGCGTGCTCTTGCTACGACTTTAATCTAGTGTAAGTTTTTATCGCTATACATATGGCGAATATGCATACTATATAGCTACTTTTTAAGGTCCTTTATAGTTTATATAGGGATATAAGCTATATATACTGGGTTCAATGTTCAATCAAACATGTGTATTATTCATATATCTAGAAATTTCACTCTCATAAATGGCAGCAGTTCCTCCGGTAAAATTCTACCTTGAATGCCTATGCATAATATTGGATCGGAGCGTCGTGCTATGATGTGGCGTAGTCGCCGTCGTCCTAATCATCATCATCATCACCATACGATGATGGGATGCGTGAATAGGTTGTGTTGAAATTGAAAGGAATGGAAGCATGGTGCATTCATTTGTGTAGCTTTTAGCGCTATATAGTATAGCTCGATCCTTTTTCTAAATGAAAGGAAATCTATATAGCATAATGGGTTAGTCACTCTCTGTGCGTGCTTTTCACTTTACTTTCTTTCTTTCTCACTCAACTCTCTCTCTCTACTCTTCAGCATTGTGGTGTGATGTGGTGTGGTGTGGTATGGCATGGTATTATTGGCAGCTGTTCGTCTCTCTCTCTCTCTTACTCTCTTTCTCTTTTAGAATTTGGAGGCAAACTATTGCGCTGGCTTGGCATTTTCAAAGGATATACATAAAATTATAGAGGGATATACTATATGCCTATATATAAAAAAGCCGGTAAAAGTTTTCTGATGCTCACCAATTTATAGTTATATTGGCTTTGGCTTTGCATTTTGTTACCATATGCTTGCATGAGTCCAACTCATCCAACTCGAGCCAAGCTACTAAAGAAAGTTGTGTGTTGTATATACGAGCTGGTGTTGTAAACTTTTTCAAAACAAAAAGAGCTTTTGTTAGAAACCCGGTGGAGCTCACAATATATTATGCATTATTCAAAACAGACAGGAGGACTGGCTGGCGCGATTGGAAATGAATAGAGTGTGAGTGACCAGGCATTGAACTGTTTTCTCTGTTGTTTTGGTTTTGTGAGCTCTTATTATTTTCAAATCATAAACTTTCACTTTATTAAAAGCCAATATATGTATATATGTGTACTTCTTTTTTATTCCTTTATTTTTACTCAGTCTTTAGCTTCCAACTTAGTTTATTGGCTGCGAAATATGGTGAAACTAAAAATGGTAGGAGAAGAAAACAATCGGCAATCGCAAACATATAGCTTAACATGTGATGTATAGAGAAAAAATGCATAAATTTTAAATAGCTCGTTTAAAATTGATTGCATGAAAGAATGAAAGCAAAAAATATGATGTCGAGTACACTACGAATGTTGATCTAATATAAATATTGAAATGTTTGCTAATGCTATATCGATGTATATATGTCCGTACTCCGTACATTTCGTGCATTTGAAACAAAAAAGGAACTGTTCATGATTGAAGTTGAACATTGAACTCAATTTCAATTTTACTTTATACATTTCTTTCACTCTTCCTATCCCACCGCTGGCTATTTTTGATCGGATCAGCTAGTAGCAGTAATCATTTTCTTTAAATGGCTGTCATGCATGTCATGTGTCTAATATAATAATGCCGCTGGATATGATATGATATTTGGTATTGGTATTATGTATATTTGTTACAAAGTTTGGAGTTGAGTTGAGTAAGCCATTATTCACATGTTCCCATTGATTCCATACAAATTTTTCTGTCTCACTTGCTTCATATATACTTCAAACTTTGCTAAAACTTTCAATTTTGCATTATATCCTCTCCCTTTCTCTGTTCCCTTTGTAGTCAACTAGCCTGATTGTGATTGTCAACTGGGAGACATTGATGTGCCTTCAAGTGTAGTTAGTACGTTCTGGATTTTATGCAATAGAATGCAATATACTTCCTCGTTGTAGAAAGGAAATGAAGCGTGTTTCTATTTTTCTATTTATGTAATTTTTTCCCTTGTCTCACTTTACCCCTCTGCTTCAAGCTTCAACTTGGGAAAGTGGAAAATTATTTTTACTGCTGGAAATGGAGGAATATGATAGTAGTAGCAGAAGCAACGCGTTTACCAAAACAAGTTGACTTTTTACATTTTTTTATAATATCACTTTTTAAAGTTTTCCTGCAACAGAAAATGGGAAGTACAGCATGCATTTTATGGATGCTTTCCGGTTGCTGTTTCCTTGATATGAATTTAAGAGCCTTTTACCGTCAAAAGAAAAGTAATACTTGATATGGAATACTAGTTTTTGTTCATTTGGTATTTTGGTGTCATCCCTACTGTTGCGCTTGAATAGAAACATGATTTGCTTCATTTTTTTACCCTTTAGAATATTATTTTCATAAGCGAAATATTGTATACATCTAAGGTTCATTGGAAGTTGTATATCCTGGGATTCTAGTCTGAAATCACATAAGGCTACAGGGCTCATAACATTTTATGCTTGTACTTTTTTCCGGCGGCTGTTTCTTCAAATCGTAAAGTTATGCTTGGAGAGATGAGAGAATTACAAAGGGAGAAAATCAAGACAAGAGATATAATATAAGTTACTCTCTAAAACAAACTTGACGCAATCAGACAATCCTATATACACAAAGGGAAAAAGTTATTCCTTTTTTAACGGAATGTGAATGTGTCTTCTTTCCCTTTCTTTCTCCACTCTCTCTCTCTCTCTTTCTCTATACATTATTGTTGCCAAAAAGTTAAGTGTTAATTTTGAAAAAAGAAGGCACTGACAACATAAAAGGGAAAGGGAGTGAATTGTCAGCATATTTTATGATTATGCCAAAGTCTATATTAGTTTTTGTAGCGTGAGATGAGTACAAGTCAAATGAGAAGTTAAACTTTTGAATATTATGCTTTTACATTTGCACATAAAAATACGACCAAAAAAGAGTAGAGTAGCAGCGTATATTCTACACACACAACTTTCATCACTCACTCAGCTATATTTATCCTTAAAAAAAGGTCATAATTTGTTCTTCTCCTAAAAACGAAAAGCTATGATGGGATCATGTGGTGCAAAACAAAACTGGGAACAAAAACTGTATCAATGGAAAACTTTTTCCTAGCAAAAATACGTTTTTTACTTACTTGCTTTTACAAGCACCATTCCATTTCAGCTCATCTCATACTTATGCATATTTTACTTATTCGTGAATTCATCTGAGAAAAAATAAACCGTCATAAATAACACTCTTCAACATGCACATATATAAAATAATGTTATATAATATTATTCAACAAAAAAGAAAGGTTGAGTAATCGTTTCAAAAGTGTGGAATGAAATGAAATGCTCTTTATGCCCGCGCCTGGTGTTTGATGATATTTATAAAATAAGTTTGAAAACAGATTACGAAACGACGACTGCTGAGAACGTTCTTTTTGTGAAGAAGAAGAAGAAGATGTTGATGATGTGAATGATGTTAAATTTTTCAGCATAAAGTTCATTTTACGCGTTTCTCAATATGTAGCAACTTTTTGGGAGCTGAGATGCAGATGAGAAGAAGAAGAAGGGAAACTGCAGTAAATATTTTTCATGAAATAATACATGAAACAATGTTGTCTAAATCTAGCTCTCATTCAAAGTATGATAGTAAAAGAACAGAATATGCTCCTATATATACTTGTTTTTGTAGAGTCTGCGGCAAGAATAAAATATTGAAAGAGGAAAACAACGCAAATTGCCATATATCATATTCGTATTCTTATATTACACCATACATACCACGTAAATTTAAGCAGAGAAGAGTTAGTATGATGATTTATTAAAGACTTTAAATCTTATGTAAACTTTAAAAATCCTGTGATATGCATGCATGAATTCTTTTAGCCTTTTCCCCCTGAAATAGTTGGTGCTTCACATGATACGATGCTTCTGGAACTTTTGGAAGAGA
Source organism: Orchesella villosa (assembly GCA_036850725.1). Classification (NCBI taxonomy): domain Eukaryota; kingdom Metazoa; phylum Arthropoda; class Collembola; order Entomobryomorpha; family Orchesellidae; genus Orchesella; species Orchesella villosa. The sequence goes on along the minus strand of JAANSM010005205.1, from coordinate 1,025 downwards.
AGTCAAGTCAAACAGGACGTTGGCTTGCTTGTGTGAATAAATTGTGGATCTGGATCTGGGTTGCCTCGGCTTTCTCAAGTTTTCTGACTTGTTTAAAGAAAAAAAAATTCCAGCGACTTTTTCTTCCGTTGGCTCTCTCAAGGTTTAGAGGACAAAGCTCAATCTTTATCCTTATACGATTCCGTTTTACGTTGAAGTAAAGTCCAGGAATGGCTGGAAACTTAGTTTAAGTTTGAATTGGGTAGCATTACATTACATTCTCCTATATTCTACATTGAATTGCTACTTGCAACTTCCCGGAATAAGCAGAACATGAGATAGTAATGAGTTCAGAGTCCAAATTGGACAGTGCAGCAGTCAGCAGCTCACACACACACACATATCCCAATCGCTCCATATGTCCTGCTGATAGATAATGCATGCATTTATGCTGCCATACTAAACTTCACTTTTTGGATGGTGGACTTGCGTTGCATACGTAACGACATAAATGATGATCTATTTTCAAACTTTTCTTGGAAAAAAGGAAAAGTGGCACGAGCCCCAGACTCACTCAGAGTCCCTCTTTTTCAATGCTGTGTACATGCACACGTCATGCATATTCTATTATCATAGTAGAGTTCCCTGTATTTAGGAGCAAAAATAGAAGTGTCAAATTTCCATTTTACTCCGCTCCCTTCTTCTTCTCCTCGTCTTCTATCCATCTTGATCAGCAGGAGGCTCTCTAAAAAGGTGTGCTGCTTCAATTTCTTCAATGAACTGACGTATATAGACGTGTATAGACTGGTAGTCGCAACTTATCAATTATTAATGTTGCATAAAACTACAGTTGGACTAGTGGGGGAAACAAGAGACAACTTTATAAAAGTAGGATAATCGTGTTTTGTAAGTTAATTTCTGGGAAATGGGTACGTAAACAAAAACCTAGTTTTCGGTTCGGAGAAAACGATATTGGAATTGATATAGCATGACATATGATATTTTGATGGAAACTAAATAGCTGGTTTATATGCTTTGCCTCGAAT
>JAANSM010005204.1:0-10364 GCA_036850725.1 Orchesella villosa | reverse complement strand
ACTATCAGATTCGTTCATGAATATCAGCATCCATTATGTATGACTGTCAACAGAACTTTATAAACGTTACCGCATTAGCTGAGCTCATATAAGTACAAGACTCGGCATCGGTATATGTGTATGCATGTTTTATTGATGCAGAGGATACATTCAGTGATGGGTATTTTGAGATGACTAATCAGAAATTTAAAACATCGTAATGATTTTATTCACGAAATGGCACTGCAAGCGTGCGTGAATTCTTACGATGTTAAATCTGAAAATTTTACTACAAAAATTAAGGTTGTCGGCACAAAACTATACGGAAGATCATAAAGTACCTGTAAGTAAGTATGTCAACTTTAATTACTGTTGAAATTGAGTTTCAATAAAGTAAAACGGTTGGAATACGTTACTAAAGCAACGAGTCAATTAACTCATATCATTCCCTTTTAATTATCATATCAAAATACTAACACAAATGGATTTTACAAGGCTATGTGTACATTTGATTTAAATTCAATAATTATACCTTGCTTTTTTTCACGTTTATTTAACAAACCATACAGTAAAATTCATTTTAATCTTCAACATTTTTTTGCGTTTCTGCTACTACTCTATTTAACAAATACCAATAAACTACAACTCCACTACTCAAATACCCACCTATGCATCCAAGTGTTACTTAACATTATAAAACTTTACTAATGGTAACTACTACTCAACCTACAATTTATCCAACTCTAAATTTCACTCTATACTCTATTTTTCGCTACCTCCTCCCTCAACTTCTGGCAACACTCTGTGGATCTTAGCATACAACTAAATCGGGTTGATATATCGACAATCGATGAGTCAAATTTAATAATTAAAAATCAACGTTGCATTGCATTGCGTTGTATAAAACAATCAGTCCAAGTTTCAAACTATGCGATATAAAAAATATTGTAGAAAAACCCACAATATTACCCAAACCTACCACCACTTAACAATCCTTTTCCATATACAAACTTTCATTCTATGTTTTACTGTAATTGCAATTTGATTGTGTGAATTAGCACTAGTCACTCAAATAGAAATCGAATGCGGTTTGTTTTGTGCGACATTAATTTTATCATCCACATTTTCCAATTCGCCCTTATACTTAAAGCAATTTATTAGTTATATAGTTAGCGATATTTATAGTTTAATTTAGTGGCACGCTATATTATATGCTAATGAACTTAATAAAATGAACAACCAGCATTTTTTACTCTTAAGATAAAGTCAAATTTTAACATTAATTAGAGAATTTGCAGCGCAGCGCTATTATCAACAACAACCATGAATTAACAAATCATCATACTATCTCCTGTCCTATATCGTTTTCTTACTTGTAGAACATATTATATATTACTATATCCCTCAAGTTGAAAAACGACGAGACACCTTTTTAGCTTTACTCTCTACTACACACACGCATACAATCTATTTAGTAAGTGATTTGTCTTCGGCCAATCGATCTCACCTTCGCATTCAAAACGAAAAAGATAACAAATCAGATCACGTATCACAGAAAACTTTGCTTCACTTTTAGTTTTAATCTTGTCCACGTTCATACTGGCCTAATCTTAGCCTAATTTAAGCACATAAGATTGCTAAGCACTGCTAAGCTACCTGAACGTATGTATAACTACGAACTAAATGTTTTATCGGGGTATGAGTATACTTGTTTAAGTTTTTAACCTAGGAATGAGGAAGAAAATAAAAATCTACGTATATATTATTATACCTTAAAAAATACTGTTGACTGTAAACAATACTGTACTTTTTATTTATCCAGAACATTAATAAATCAATTTTTGTAAATAAAAATAGACATTGGATCTAAATGATTTGAATATCTTGAAAGTTTAACTATGAAGAATGACGCGATAGCATAATTAAGAATGCTTGTCAAAAGTTGTTAGTAAAAAATGAAGAAAAAAACATCGATTTTCCAGTCCTGATTCTAATTTCTTAAGTTTTCACATTGAAAATTGGATTTAGAAAAGTTTTGTACTTCGTTTTATAGTATGCATAATATACGTATTATACATAGAGCTTACTTCCGAATAATTAAGTTCCTCATTCCTTGAAAAATTTATCATAAAGTTAAGCTTCTTCGTCGAGCCCTGAGTGTTCACTTGCATTTTTAAACACTGGACAACTTTTGAACAAAACACTAAACACGAGTTTACTGGTTTCTTTTAGGGAAAGAGAAGTACGGCGATGTACATGGCGCTTGTAAGGATAAAAACAATTGTAAGATGAGTACGTTGAAGGAGAACTGAAATGAAGGAAACCCCCTTTCTAGAAGCATACACCCTTATTTCGTATAATGATAACATGGCATGAACGATATCAGTCGTCATCAGTGTCAAGTCTCTCAACACCTGTAGAAATCAAACGAAACATTTTTTAACCATTAGGAAATGAAGTGAAGCTACAAGCATCAACCATATAACATAAAAGAATGAGAAAAAGTTGAGTTATATTCGTTTTACCTGATGCAATTGCCCTTGTCCCTGAATAACGGTGAAGACAAATTGATCCCAACCACTACAAAAGGTGTGGAAGACGGCAATACTGCAAATAACCAACATGGGAATCGGCTCCACCATTTGTCTACTGTCCAAATAGCTTAGCACCATCACGGACGAGATCAACTCGGTGATTGTGAAAAAGACTTGGTGATACCACATTTGATAAAATTCATCATTCCAATAGTTCCAATGCCCCCACCAAGCATAGTAGTGGGAGTGTAAGGAGCTCAGAAACAATATCCCCATGGTCCATCTCAACTTCCTGTTGAACATGAGGGAGAAAAGGCGTTTGAAAGCTTCATACAAGAATAGCACCCCGATCACCGTGATTATCCACATTTTCAACGTGTTCCCATCACTACTGAAGTACACGTGTTTGTAGCCTGCAACACCAGTCTCATAGGGACCTATTGAAGGAAGCATCCAATTTCAGTTTAGAGCACCTAATCATCATTAAACTACTCAACATTTAGATAACGTTGTGAGTTTAACTACCTTTGAAAATGGTGTCCCAACAAGAACAAGTGCAGTGTCGAGTATCCACAGGAGTTTTCAAGTTACCCCATAAATGATGAAAGATAAGCATGTGCACTGTTGGAAAAATGATTGGGATAGAGAAGGCGAGAAAGGTTGCCAGCACTTTCCACCACTCCATCTTCTTCTTAATGTTTCGGTTACGACTTCGATGATGGAGCTGGCTAAGGTCTGTTGGATCCTCATCATTACTGCTCTCTGGCTCACTATTGTACCCTGCACTGATCGTTCCATTGAAGCCCCCATTTCTTGTGGATGGGCCCGAACTCGCTAGCCGTTTGTGGGAGTGATGATGATGAGAATTGATTGCAGTATGTCCATTTGCAGCACCACTACTTCTGCTCTCTGGACCACCTTGGATCTGAATGATTTTATGCATAGAAAGAGATAATTTCCTTTCTTGCTTTTTAGTCAGCACCTTTGGAATCTAATTTCATTTGGGTAGAAGTAATACGCTAGCATCTGCGTAAGTGTAATATATACACGTCTCCTATATTATGGTCGTTGTATCACAGCCAACGACGAATTGATTTCAGCACCTTGGTAAACTGAAAATGCCAAAAATAGAAAATTAGATTGACTTGAGTTGAACTTGATTGAGATAACATAGAGTATATTGTATACCTCCTAGCAAATGCCGAAACTACTTTTCATAACGCTATACTTAAAGTGTACTTACGAGACAGTAAGTAAAAGTGATTCATTTCCCGTTCTCATCCTGCAAGTTATGATGATGGATAATATATATAATGATATTACTGGGGATGGAATGATTGTACAAGAGCTAGCGCAAACTTGCCCATGGCAAATGATGATGAATCATTTACATAATATGAGAAGGAGATTGTGAGTAAACTTCTCTGTAATGACAACTCAAATATATATCATTTTTGTCAATGGAAAGAACAAAGTGGTAGAAACTCTCAACGATACCATACTACTTCCAAAACCACTTCCTTTCAAAGGATACAGTATGTAAGTATATAAGAATCATTAATACAAATTGATAAAAAAAAGTTACTAAAATATAAAACTCTCTTGGTGCACGTAGACAAATCCTTAATAATTTGATTTCCAATACGCAATATACGTGTAGCTAGAACGAGACTGGGATGACGTTAGAAACATTGAAGTGACTTGAGTGAATCAATTTTTAGAATAGAAACAGAACCTACAAAAGGAGCAGCAGTGTAGTACTTGGCAAATATGCATAACTGTACATAACAGCAACACACAGTTGAGTTGCAAAATCTCCCCTGAATCTATGAATTTTTTTCATATATTCTTACCTCTCTACTATAGCTATGTACTACGCCTGTAAGGTTCGACTCGGATGTGTTCGGTTGGGTCAGAACATCAGAAGAATTGTAAAGGGAAGGGGTTGTTCTTTATAACAACCCCAGCGTTAGCAGGCACTAGGCACGCAATGTTTGCAAGGTACACGGACTCGCTCACTTCTGCAAACATTCGAGTTACAAGTTAGCAAGGATGATGATTATGATGATGCATCGCATCTCCACTCAAAATATTATGGGATGCGGTATGTCATGTAGCTAAAGCTTGCTTGACATGATTAAAATTGAAATATAATTACGCCAGTAAAAAAGCTCATAAATTCATGAAAACGTGCAGAAGCTAGATCTAACACGGCTCTGTCCTTACATACATAATAACAACGTAAGAGCATGTTTTATTCATGAAATGTGTGTACCAAATTCTTAGAAATTGTGGCCGTAAGCATATTGAACGTATAGCACAAACTATAATCTTGTTTCTGAGAAAGGGATATGTTCGTCAGTAATGCATACAACTTTTTGTAGTGATTACTAGCTAACAACGTAAGTAGCTGTACACAGAAAACAACTGCTTCCTGCTTGCATCTAAATCCCTTGCAGTTGTAAGCAATGATAATGCGTACTCTGCAACCAAAACACAGTAGATACAAAGCTAACACAGATGTAAGAGTATGAGCTGTCATAATGTACGACGATTTGAGGCTGACATATAGATGCAAATTATGCGATCCGATGCTATGTAACAAAGTGGTAACAATTGTTTTCGCTTTAAGGCTTTAACCACGGATGGATGACTTCATCGGTTGTTTCAATGGCATTTTTATTAAGAACCAGACCAGGACAAATTGTAATACATTACTATAGATGACATTTGTTACAATTAGTACTTTGGTTGCGGCGCGAAACATTGCTCATGCTTTTGAGCTGAAGTGATAGATTTAGACGGCATTAATCCCATCTTTCACAACAAACTTTGAAAGCCTTCAGTGACATAAACTTTATTAAACACCGAATTATCAATGGAAACAGATTCAGACAATAAAGCAAGTAAAGTGAAGAAGAGGGATGACTTCAATGACTCGACTAAGTCTAAGAATTGGGAGTCCAAAAAGGAAAAGAAGCTTCGAAAACAGCAAAAGTTTTTAGAGCAGGTTGATAAGAAAAGGAAATCGGATCAAAATCAAGAATGTGAGGACAATTTGAAGAAAAAGGCGAGGCTCAACTCTCAGTCATTTGAAGAGGATGGCAAAAACCTGGAAAAGAATAAGGATAAGGAAAGTGTATCAAACACAACTCCGGGAAAGGGTCGCCCTTACACCGTGAGTATAGCTGTTGCTGGAAGTATTATTGACAATGCTCAAACGCCTCCTTTAAAAGCTTATCTGGCTGGACAAGTGGCTAGGGCAGCAGCTATATTCTGTGTTGATGAAGTCATCATTTATGATGATACAGGTGGTCATGGCACAATGGGATGTGAGCAAATGGCAAGAATACTCCAGTTTCTGGAATGTCCACAGTACCTTCGGAAGCTCTTGTTCCCCATTCATCCAGACTTGCAGTATGCAGGGTTAACTGCTCCACTGGATATTCCTCATCATCTAAGAAGGACTGAAGCGTTGCCATACAGGTGAGAAATTTTGTATTCAACGACTACTGTTATTGAAGAGTTAGGTTGAAGCACGTTTGTAAATTTTGGGACTAATATATTGTTTTTATCTTCTTTGATTTGCAGAGAAGGGGTAGTTTCTAGTAAACCGAGAAAAGATGGTGGTAAGGACTATTCGTTAGTCAACGTTGGCCTTGATCGAGATTGTCGAGTTTCCAAGAAGCTTCCACAAGGTGTTCGTGTCACTGTCAAGTTTGAGGACGCATCCCCTGACTACATTCTAAAATCCAAAGGAAAATTAAAGGGTACAGTTGTTTCCCCTCATTTGCCAAGGAGGGAGGATGGCCTTTATTGGGGATATACTGTCAGAATTGCATCTTGTTTGAGCAAAGTATTTTCTGAATGTCCATTCCAAGAAGGCTACGATGTGACGGTTGGAACATCGGAGAAGGGCTCTGACGCGCGGCTATTGAAGCCACAACGTTATAATCATTTGCTAGTCGTGTTTGGAGGTGTGGAAGGACTGGAGTATGCGTTAGAAAATGATGAAAGTGTGGAAGAGGATGATGTGAGTAAGCTATTCCAACAATATGTTAACACCTGCCCTTCTCAAGGCTCAAGAACAATACGGACTGAAGAAGCGATCTTGATATCTTTGAATGCGCTATCACATTTTATGCACAAGTGATAAAGGATAATTGTTTTTGTTGTTTACAGTTACATGTTTAATTTTATTTAGCATATTGAAAAAGTTATGCTGTTATGCAAATCATGGTTAATGTCACAGACATATAATCTATTTCGAAAAGACAGAAAGTTGTACAACATAATGTTTCAGTTGTTCAGGTAACTTTTGTAATAAAAATGAAATCGAAATAATACAATTTTTCTGAATAAATCGGTTAAAATAAGATATTTTATCTTTATTTTTGGTACACCAAATATTGCTTTCTTTCATATTCATCTTAAAAAACATATTGCTCTGATTGTTTCCCATTTTCATTTGCATAAACATAATGGGGCATATGCATTCCCTTCTTCTGTGTAAGTGTTAAATGCTCCAGATTTTAAAAATGTGGTGGATCCTTCACCTCTCCAAATGAACTTTGTTTAGAGCATTAAACACAGTTTCTTTCATTGTTGAAATCACATAGCGTTGGTCCTCAGCACCTATGATGGCAGTTCCCGAGACGATCATGTTAGCACCAGCCTGAAACATTTTATATTATGTAGTTTACTTGTTAATATTAAACGTTTCGGTAAACAGTGATTAAATTGAATTTATACGTATCAAAAAATCTTACATCAGCACAAGACTGTATGTTTCCTAGTCCAACTCCACCATCTACCTCAATATCAAGTTCAGGATAGTTTTTCCGTAAATACTCAACTTTTGGAAGCATATGAGACATAAAACTCTGTCCTCCAAAGCCAGGTTCCACTGTCATAATTAGAATCATATCGGCTTCATCAATATGTGGAAGTAATTCTTCAATAGGAGTTCCAGGTTTTAGCCCGATTCCAGCCTATCGCATAAAAAGTCATGAGGCTCTTTTTAACAACGTTCATATAATTTTGATGTCATTTATTAGCAATCAATTATCAATCTCAACTCACCTTCATGCCAGCCTCTTTAATTTTTCGACACAAACCAGGTACGTCCCTTGTTGTCTTCTATGTGAAATGTATATTGATTCGCACCAGCATCTGCCATCGGCTCTACCCACTACAGACAGTTTCATCATTGAATTAGATCACACGGTAGCAGGAAAGGAAAAGGTACAGCTACAACACCGATCAGAGAAACGAGCGACAGGAGTTGATAGTGGATAGTGACATAGTCATGTAAATAAAGAGGATATAAAGCAAAGTAGGCATTTTACTGCATGAACTTTTTACCTGTTCAGGATTCGCAACCATCATATGCATATCAAAGAAAGCCTGTGGAATCTTGGGACGTAAGCACTTCACAATTGGGTGACCAAAAGTGAGATTAGGCACAAANCCAAAAGTGAGATTAGGCACAAAATTTCCATCCATTACATCCAAGTGTAAGTAATCAGCTCCATTGCTCAGTAGTTTATTACATTCGCTAAGGATTTGTGATAAATCTGCGTTTAAAATTGAAGGTCCTATTTTACAGCAAGGAGGCATTGTAGAGGATCCGTGGTTTCGAGAAGTTGACAAACTAAATGACTGGATGGATCCGGAAAAGCTTCTTTGGAGTAGTGATCTATACGGGAAGTGAATTTAGCGGATGGTTTGATAGTGTTCCATGACATTACTTATTAACTTGATCAAATGATTACAGATTGTAATAATTTGTATAAATATTTTGCTTTCTACCTCTGAAAAACTTGTATCTGCTGATTGCAAGTTAATTTCAGAAAGGTATAGAACACTGTAATTAAAAACAAAATAGTTAATGTATCTCGTGGTGGTTATTGCAGTTAAGGAATCTTTTTGAAAGTGAATATTCATTTGTTTATATAACTTTTATCTTACATGAGTGTGTGTGATTAGCCAGCATATGAGGAAAATGTTAATGTTTATATACTTAGGTAATATTTATATTCATCCAGCACCACCAATATAGGTTGGGTTTGTGTCAAGTTAAACATTCACGAACATCCACTTCGCACACCGATAAGCAGTTTGGAGATTAATATAAGTATTAAGCCGGCATCTCACAAGTGTCTTTCATACTTTATTAGCTCTTCTTCCTTGTCACTTATAACTTACTTTAAAAAACCATTCATTCAAATAAGACAAGATCTCTTTGAACTGTTGCACGACATGTAAATCAATGATGTAAGATACCAATTAAATTCCTTTAGTTGTTAGATCCAACTTTCAAAATTTAATTTGTTGCAATCATAATCATAACGTTTGTCATGCTTAAAGTTGTAAGTATATTATATGAACATGAAAATGAAAGAACATATCTGGAAGACGTGCAGGGTTAGTTTTGGCTAAGAAGCATACATAGGAACGTTAATGGCAACTGGCATGTTGCTACTAGTACTATTGATAAAGCAAAGGAAAAACATATTAAATATATTCGCATCCACAATGTTAAAGGCATAATATATAGTGTATATCACGCAGTAGTTTTGTACAGTAGGTTTAGCACGTTAACGTCTTTTCTCAACTTTATCGGTATATTATGCTTAGTAATGTACTTTATGTGATCTGTACCGTGTATTGTAAATTGTAACTTGTTGTTTGCATTGGATCCCATATCATATCCCATAGTGAAGTGGAAGTTGTAAGAGATGCACAACACTAGTTGTAAAGTGTGGACTTAGATACAAGTGAATTGAAGTCTTGCCATCCGTATATGCTATAGAAACCCACAATAGTGTGTTACACGGACATGCATATATGATGTTATGATGTATCTATATAAACCTAATGAACGTCATTGAAAGAATCACACTGTAGATACTTTGGTTTTGTTAGCACATTAGATTGAGCAAGGTTGGCTGCTCTTCACAACAACGCGTATGAAAGAATCTGGAGAAGCAACAAAGAAAAGTGATATGAAAAGTCTATGTTTAGATGTTAAACTAGAGTTCAGGGTTAGTTAGTGTTGGATCTGTTACCTGTAACACAAAGGTCTGTGAATATACAAGACTGTATGTAGTTGGTAGAGTTGGCAGTTAACAGTTTACATTAATATTGTTGTCAGCTATACATTAATATCGATATTTTGTATAACAACGATAGCACCTGAATTTGGTTTCCTCCATTATTGTAAAGATAAGCTAACTTAGAGTTGGATGAAGTATTGGTTGTGAGTTATTATATTATTCAGTCATTCGTCAACGATTTGTCAGCTATAAATTGAGCATTTTATTTGCGCATCTAAATTCCGCATTCTATTTGTGCAATTATGATGCGCATTTTAATTGCACACTTACTTGCGCATTTTATTTGCGTTTGAATTCCGAAACTTAATTCTACATTTTCCGAAACCGCCTGCAATTAAAATTCAAGTGTAAACGGATTCTGAATCCACCTGAAATTTCGGATTTCGAAATATTTGAACTGGGTTCTCATTGTCACAAGTAATTTTTTCATGTTCCCATAAGAAAAAATTTTACGAACGAAAATTTTAAAAAGTGGATATATTTTACCCACCCTGGACCATAAGCTTGTGTTGTAAACATTGACTGACTGAACTGATTATCTTTACAAAATTACGAATAAGATAAGCCAATAATTAAAAAAATGATATTATAAATTTAATATTAACAATTATCAGCTCATTAAATTAAGACTCTTGTAATTAAACCAATCCAGCGATACGTGGCTGAGCGGGTTCTGCATCTTGTCCTGAAATTAAATAGAGTTAAATGTAAGGCCCTTACCATTGTATATTAC
>JAANSM010005203.1:0-10364 GCA_036850725.1 Orchesella villosa | reverse complement strand
CAAGGCCAAAACCCTCTAAGGGAACAAAAGTACACAGAATACAAGTTGCTGCTGATACAGCATTGACACAACATTCTGTTCAATTAGATTTAAGTGTGAAAAAGCGATCCTGCAAAAAAACTTCCATGAACTTGATAAGTTCATATTTGACGTTTTATCCGTTTCAATGAAAAAAACCACCTTTAATTTAAACTCGTTGAGTTGTTTATTATGACAGTGGACATCAGCAAGGCTAGACATGGAGCCAAATAGACCCAAATACTAAATTGTTTTGACGCATATGTATTTTTTTTCAGCGCCACAAACTGTCCTTCAATTAACCTATACTATGCATTGTCAACACATATCCTATTCATTCATAATAAAAGAATTTGCACATATCAGTAATTCTTCTAAAAAGTGAGGATCGTATGGATACGAAGTTTCTATAATAAGTAAATTATATGTGTAAATTGAAATGTAAAATTATATACTATCCTTTCCTTTAAAAAATTATTTTAGGTATTTGTTGTACAAAATTCTATTTTCTATATCAGTATCAGTTCCTAATCCTTTCAAATTCTAGTTATCTAGAATTAAATTAGAAATAAATTAAAGTAAATTTCGACAAAATATATTTGCTTGTAAATATGAGCACCACAATGACATTGATTTGGCGAAAAAAATTGGAATGGCATCTACCAAAATTTTTTTTATAAAGTTTTGTATTATCATTGTAAATGAGAATTTTTGCATGAGTTTTATTGTACATACTGCACTTACCCTACTGGAGCTAGCAAATAAGACCGTCTACTCTCATTTTGGTGTTATTAGTAACAAGTTGTCCAAACAATGGAACCACAATTATATAAAGTACCGTTGATTGGCAATAAAAATCTTCCAATCCATCCAAACCAATAGATAGTAAGCAGAAATGCTAACGACCACAAGCAAACTACTCATTCTTTGTTGTTGCACGCTTCACTGTTTCTCAATTTTATCATGCTGCAGTGCAGTCACCATAAGTTTTCCCATGTATAGTCAATTTGCATAAAACAAAGCGTATGGTAGGCACAATTTGGACGTGCAAAAATGCAAGTGCGGCTGAAATAAATACAAGTTGTCATACAGCAATAGGAATATGGCCCAAGTGAAATTTACTATAAAAGCACTAACATAACTTCCAATATGTATCATTAGCTCTCTTCTCAACCTCTTATTAACATTCATAAATAATCTTCTGTGATTCACTCACAAACTTCAAAACCAATCAAAATGAAGGCTGTTTTCGTTGCACTTTTCGCCCTCTTCGCCGTCGCTTCTGCTGGATACTTGTCAGCTCCAGTAAGATTTCAATTATATCCAATATATTCCAAACTGTGAACTGTGGTCCCTTCTATAATAGCTTACTAATTCGGTTTTAATTTTTAAATAGGTTCTCCGCGCTGCCCCAGTAGCTGTTGCTGCCGTTCCAGCTTATCGTGCTGCCCCAGTTCTTGCCGCTGGACCAGTAGCTTATGGAGGTCTCGGAGGGCTCTCTTATGGTGGTCTTGGAGGAGTTTCCTACGGAGGAATTGGTGGACTCGGCTATGGCGGAGCACTCATCGGTTAAATATATATTTTATGATTTTCCTACAAGTAACGTCGCCATTGTAAATTATGAGAATTCGAAATTTATTTTTATACTTGAGAAAAATAACATCAAATCAATCTCAAATAAATAATGAATGAATAAGCAACATTTTCATTCGACAAAAAGTCTTTGTGTAAAACCTGTCAGCATTTTTATTTACCCTAACCATCTTTATGTATATTTTCGCTTCTTTATTCTTTGTTCCAAAGCGTTTGGAAACTTAGGAATTGTTTTTATTGATTTATTTTCCTCGTAAGTCAAACAACCTTTATCCACCAATGTTACATGGGTGGACCAGCTAAAAATGGGATAAATATGTGGTAGATAAATTACTTAATTGCAATGAGAATCTTTCTTACGAGACATAAACCATTGAAAATTAAAATAATAATGCTCCTTTTAAACAATATCATTTTTATTATAATGACTAAACTGTTAAAGTATATCACAAAAAATCTGCTTAAGTGGTCAATTAATCATCAATCAAAGATATTAGCCTTGAATATTGTTCCGCTTTGAATTTTTAAACATTCGTATCAATTGCTTATTCACATTAAAAATTTACGTACATAAATAAACTTTACCGAACAGGTAATGATTTGAGTTCTGTGAGTGGTCGCCAATTGATGCGTTGCCGATGTAAATGGATTTAGCACAAAGTCTCCATTTCTGACGTCGATCATGATCATGATGATCTAATGCATGCGCATATTTCATTTCATTTACAATAATAAATTCCACAATTCTGCGTTCACTATTTCAATCTCTTAGATTTGAACGGTTTTTGGAAGGATAACTTAATCTCAACAGAATAAGAAATAAATATTCTACAATTATCTCAATTTATATTTCATTTGGATTAAATAATTGCTTCTGAAAAAGTTAGCTGGTGTCAATGAGCTTTGACAAGAACCAAACGCAAATATTTATCATGTTTTTATATCCCTAAAAATGAGATCTATTAGCATGAAATGGCTGAGGGCACAGTTAAAATACAACGTATTGAATTGTATCCTTTCATTCCATAACATAATTTTGGAAGCAACATTTCAGTTAGCTCTTGTTACGGTAAACCAACACGTAAACAAAGTGAATCAATATGGATGAAGGGAATACATTGCAACTAATGCAAGTGATTTGGAATATGTTTCTTCTGTTCATCGTATTACTTGTTATTATGTATTATGGCTTTACTAATAACACTGCACGCACTGCATCCCTATAAAAAACTAACCACCAAACTAGTTGCTCCTAATCAAGCATTGACTTGACAAGCTGTTATGTTTAATTAGATATAGATGTTAAAGAATAGTCAACAAAAGAAAAAACTTCCAATGATGATTTCATCTGTGCATGTTTGGTAACTTTTGAACGAAAAAAAAATTCAACTTATTATTAAACTCGATAAGTTATTTATCGTGACAGTGGACACCTACAAGGCTAGACATTGAAAACAAGAAACACCGTCTAACATTGTGTTGACGCAAATGAAATTGTTCCTCATCAAGCCATCACCACAAACAACCATAAAATTATCAGTACAGCTGATGGTATGCAATAAGCAATATGTATTATCTATGCCGCTCATCGATTGGGACACAGTTAACACATAACACTATACTAGCGATTGAACAAAAGAAATTAAATTAAAAAATATACCATTATATTTATATAAACAAGAATTGTGCAAGATATCATACATAACAGTTGAGTTGAAATTAAATTTGGTACTGGAATTTGCCATCTAAATCTAAATCATTTATTTAATTGTACTGGCAGTATTGAGTAGTTTGCAAACAAAACAATTCCATGAAGTACTGCTGCTCTTTATATTTGGTACTGGAATTTGCCATCTAAATCTAAATCATTTATTTAATTGTGCTGGTAGTATTGAGTAGTTTGCAAACAAAACAAGTCCATGAAGTACTGCTGCTCGGTTCAAAACAAGTTCCATAACATAAAAATCAAGAAAAATTAAACTTTTTTCCTGCCAACCTAAACAACTCAGCAACTGTTTCGTGAGTAGCAGGACAGGGTTGCATTTTTCACATAGTTAGCGTTGACATGATGTGAATGAGTTTATTTAAGGCTGCGATGCATGCTCACATTTCTTATATGGATTTGGAGTTGGAATAAATCAAAACTGGTATATAAGCTTTGACAGAACTTCCAAAATTTATCATTAGCTCTCCTCCCAACCTCACAACAACATTCTTTCAAACTTTTCTGTGATTCATTCACAAACTCCAAAACCAATCAAAATGAAGGCTGTTTTCGTTGCCCTTTTCGCCCTCTTCGCCTGTCGCTTCCGCTGGATACTTGTCAGCTCCAGTAAGAATTTCATTTTAAAATAAAACTTTCAAAATGTTTATCCTCTTCTGTATAACTTACTAATTTTGGCGTTTATTACTTAACAGGTCCTCCGTGCTGCTCCAGTTGCTGTTGCTGCCGTTCCAGCTTACCGTGCTGCCCCAGTTCTTGCCGCTGGACCAGTTGCTTATGGAGGTATCGGAGGACTCTCCTATGGAGGTCTTGGAGGAGTTTCCTACGGAGGAATTGGAGGACTCGGCTATGGCGGAGCACTCATTGGTTAAATTTAGCCACGTTCCACATATTTACAAGATTTACGTCGCCTTAGTAAATTATCGCAATTCGAGATTTATTTTTGTACTTTAAAAAAACATGAATTAATCACCAATAAAAAATGAATGCACAACCAGCAATTTCATTCCAAATGCCAAAACCAATGTTTGTCCACAACTTTTAATTATTCGTTCGTATTATTCACAAGGAAGTCATTCTGGGGTTTTTTATTCAAAAATGTATTAAAATGTTCGAACTTATTGCACCTTTCATTTTATTGTATCAGTTTTTACATAAACGTACAGATACATTGATCCAAAATGCATGGACTCCATGGGGATTTGCGAAAAGCAAAACTGATGACAAAACTCTCAATTCAATGCATTTCGTGGGCACAAAGATTTGGGACGGAAATATTTTTTCCGAACACAAACCTTCAGAAAAATCAGCTTATTTATGTGAAGTATCATAGCAATAATGTTACACAATGAAGAAACCCATAATCTTTTGGAGTCGACATGATTTTCTCGTCCCAAATACTTGAGCCCACGAAATATATTGAATATCATCACTTGCCATCGTCCTTACATTTTGCATTGATCCGATTTGGAATCTAGTACATTAAAAAATTTCCCCCGAAAATGAAATATATTTAAGCAATTGTAGACTTCCTCTTATTTATGCATAGTTAGAATAAATGGATATACGTTTAAGGTTTCCTGAAGTCAACTTCAATTCTTGATAATTATTTTATAGTAAAATATCTATAAATATCATAAGTTAAAAGCAATAAAATAAATTTTGAACGTGTCAATGAACTTGAACAAGTATCAAAATCATGTGAAACGCATGTTGATTATCCTGGCAGCAAATTAAACTTTTAAAAACTGTTCAGTATTTCATTTCAACTTTTAAAAACAGTTCAACTGAAACGAGTTTCATTTAAACACTGAGATGTTAAGATACTTGAAACAGATTACAATAAAATCGAAGACTTTCAAGATGACTCAACATACGGATGCTTACGTTTGGCACCTTACAAATCAAGAAAAAAATAAATTCTTATTGAACGCGATGAGTTATTTATAATGACAACGGACACCAGCAAGGCTAGACATGGAGTTAAGGCGGCCTCCAGTTTTATTTTGACACATACGTAAATTCTCATTACCACTAACGAAAATTGGCACTCAGTCCACAAATATAATGAGCATCAAACCAATAATATTTATTCTACTGCGAAATCGTGGTAAAATCCATATTATGATGAAAATTAAGTGTTAACAAGCAAGTGATAATTGTAAATGAATGAGATGATGCTCCTTGGTTTACGAGTAAAAAAGTTGGGTGGAGGCCTGACGATTATCATCGAAAAACCGTGCAATTCATTCTTATTTCAATTACCTTTTAAATAAAAATCATTATATTAACAAAAAGAGACCAATTGGACAACATTTGATCTGATAATAAATTTAATGAATGCTTTTCCTCGAAAAAAGTAACCAAAATGCAGCCAACACAATACCTGATGACAATTCTATGAGTTATTTAAAAAAATTAAGATTGTAAAGTGTGTAGATTTTTATGATGCTAATATAAATGTCATGTCTTGCAAGATTCTTAAAACAAAATTGCAACTCCATTACTGGAACTTAACATAAAAATGTCGCATAAATTCTACTGCTAATAATAGAACTTACAATGAATAGACAATGGAAAGATGTCGAGCACTATAAAAAACTGGTTCCATTGAATCTAAATCAAGAGAACTGAAGCATTACGGAATTTGTCTTAAAAGGTGCTAACGATCCAAGCAAACTACTCATTTTTTGTTCTCATGTCATTAAAATAACTGTATATTGTCGCCAGTTAAGGCTGCTTGTGTGTATTTCATATAACTATGTAACACACAAAACTTGGTGAGGGTGGAATGGATGCGAAATGGATTCGATTAAACAGTTCCATAAAAAACATGAATTGATCCCTCATGGTATATGTGGAAATTGAACAAACGAAAACTGGTATAAAAGCTTTGACAGAACTTCCAAAATTTATCATTAGCTCTCCTCCCAACCTCACGACAACATTCTTTCAAACTTTTCTGTGATTTCATCACAAATCCCAAAACCAATCAAAATGAAGGCTGTTTTCGTTGCCCTTTTCGCCCTCTTCGCCGTTGCTTCCGCTGGATATTTGTCAGCTCCAGTAAGATTTTCATTTAATACAAATTGAACGAATCTCCGTTCTCTTTTGGATCAATTTACTAATTTGGTTTTTATTTTGAAACAGGTCCTCCGCGCTGCACCAGTTGCTGTTGCTACCGTTCCAGCTTACCGTGCTGCCCCAGTTATTGCTGCTGGACCAGTTGCTTATGGAGGTATCGGAGGACTTTCTTATGGAGGTCTTGGAGGAGTATCCTACGGAGGTCTTGGAGGAGTTTCCTATGGAGGTCTTGGAGGACTCGGCTATGGCGGAGGACTTATCGGTTAATTTTAATCAAATTGTTTTATTTTCGTAAATTTTACTTCGCACTTGTAAATTATAACAGTTTGAAACCTATTTTTATACTTGAAAACATCATCAATCAATCATGAATAAATAATGAGGTAATAACCAACAGTTTCATTCGACCAATACGTATTGTATGCTACTCTTCAACATTTTTATTCACCAGTATGCATAACAATGTGTATCATCCTTATGAAACATTTAAAGTAGAAATTACTCTACTCCTGTAGTACACAATTACTTTTCTTACATTTTTTAGCCAGTTTTAACTCCTATTTAAAATTTAGTTTATGCTTAAAGTGTCAATAAGTCATCAATCAGAGATATGTACATCAATAATATTATTAGATTTTAGGTATTCAAGCAAGATTCACTGGAATAAAGTAATCCTAGTTTTAATTTTATACAAACACAATCACCTTTAGTAAAAAGGTTTTAATACATGACATGAATTTTTTGCAAATCGACATGAATAAAAGAAATACGTCTTTTAAACATTATTTTTGATTGATATAAAATCGAGATTTTAAGAATATTTTAACAAAAGTTTATAACGACTTCATACAATAAACGAATATTTCGGACGCTTTTTAGTTTGCATTGATCTATAAAAAAAGTACAAAATATTGGGATTTCATTTAAAATTATTCAACTATGAAGATGTAAAATTATTGCCTATTCCCACGAATAGAATGAAATACATTCAAAATATCCACATAATTATACCCAATTTCACAATGTAACAAAGTGGTCACAATGAAACCTAACATGTAAAATCTGAAGTAAGCAGCGAATTATTTACATTTATAAAACTGTGAACTTTTGCTTATGGCTTCAGACTACTAGCTTAGTGAAAAAGTAACTTCCCCGCGGAATTTTCGAAAGATTCGCCGAGTTAGTAGTTAGCATCGAGGAGTGAAACAGAAATCTACAACCTAGAGATCCAGTTTCTGAAGTATCGTTTCCAACAAGAAAGTTCATAGAGATTGTCATATGAAAATTTAAGTTAGTATTTAGCAAGTTTGGGCCAATTGCCAGGACCAACTGAAGAGAATATTATCCTACCTAGGGTAAGTTAATATCGAGCTACAGTAAGTTAAGTGACTATTGACATAGACTATTATTAATGTAGTGATTGAGTAAATTGTGACTAGTATGACTATTTATAAATTCCCTGAATGAACCTGTATGTGTGTTTTAAAACTTGACTCCAACCTAAATTCCAAAAACAATTAATAAATTCGATCGGCGATTATATGATTAGCAAATAAAAACCCCTTGTGCAATCATAATATTATTTCTCATTCGAGAGTAAAACATATCCGGAAATATCTCGCAAAGAATGCCGTACCAGGCTATATGTGGAAGTACTCAACCTCGGGCAGCACCCTGAAAGATAACGATACCTCGTGTATATATTCTGTATTTCATACATACACTAACTCATAATGTGCGACACAATTGGCTTCGTCACATAAATTTGGTGGAGACGGCAGTTTCGAATTTCTTCGCTAACAATTGTTCATTTGATGCAGAGCAGTTATGATTTTATTCCATTCTTTTCTTCATTCCATGCCGAGAAATATAATAATATTAAATATCCTACGTTACCCCAACGGCCAACAAAAAGGCTTTTTTGTGTGTTACACCGCTTGCCAAATAACACCATTTGCAGCACCCCATGAAACCAAAAACGCATAACCTCCGCACAAAACCCACCGCATCTTCATAAAATTATATATAAGCAATCTACATTCCTTATTCGATTCTATTATCATGTTAGCGCAAACCTTAGATATTGTTTTCCGTAACCGGAATTGAAAAGATTATATTAACCTCTTGCTAATTACAGCAAAACTTGATTCGCATTAGTATTAAATGAACACACATTGAAATATTCCCGTCGTATGAAATTACACCTCACTTCTCTTTTCTCACTCTTCATATCCATTTGCATTGAAAAAAAGTTAAGACATCCTCATGGATAGCCATATAATTCGACTTACGGAACGGTGCTTTCCGTGAGAAACAACTCACGTCTTCAGTTCAACCTGCAGAGACATCCGAACCTAGGCCAACCGTAAGCGTTTAACCCCTGAAACCCGACGTTTGCTCATCCCGATATTATGTACATACATCATCTTTTCACATCATTGACAAATCATGCGCAGACATCAAAAGGTCAGGCTCAATGTAATCTCTCAATGTTACCTCTCTTCCAACGTAGCATCTCCAGCCTAGCTTGCTCTGTAGGAGCCTCTGCCCGACCATTCGCTACTTATAAAAATAACTTTTTTGCTTCAAACTTTGTCAACTCGTTTTGATAAAATTTCACCTTTTCCTAACAAATAACTCACCTTTCTTTACTAAATTACTAACTTCTAACGCTCTTACGTACGGCTTTACATTGACACCCCTATCGAAACCTTTCCGTATCCAATGGCCGTAGTTGATCAGAATTCTTTAACACTTGATGGGGACAAAATGCTTGAACAACCTACGTTCCAAATTACCCCAGCATCAAACATGTACAAACAATTTTTATATAGCTGTAGCAACATGTCTCGTTTTACTTTCCCAGCTCCTGCTTTCAGGATGCAAGTTTGCAACGCCGCTAAATGCAACACATCATCGTTTCGATACATAGTCCTTTTTGGGTAAAATCGCATATAGATTAAGCAGACAATTTTCGAATACAATGTTTGTATCATTCGGTTGACCCCGTCTATTCCAACAACTTCTGGATTGAAACCTAGAGAAATCTCTCTCTTTCACCGTTTTCACCATTACGTCTGAGTTGGGCTAGAATATAACCATAACCTTAATGGTACAAATCCTATTGCCCAGTCGTCCTTTCACAAATGTAGTACCCAGGCCCCCCGCATGACACCATCGTGACACAAAAGCTGGCTCCAATTCTCTTTTATACCGAGCTTTGATCACTTAATTAGAGAAGCGTATTGCAAATTAGATTGCAATTCCCGTTTACCCCGTACATTATTTATCTATATATGTCAACCACGTTTCATTTGCTAATTCCGAACGGCAGCATATCCACCATTCGTATAGGCTTTACGTTTATTTGCATCCATCAAAATGTCAGTAGCAAGTAGAAATACGGCCTGCAAAATAACATCACGTATTGTACTATTTTTTAAATGTTTTCTCTTCGAATTCCTTTCTACCGTATGCATTAAATCTGAGCGCATTGCTTGTCGGTAAACATAAACGCTCCCTTCCGCTTCGAGCACAGACTCTTCGACTCCAAAATACTTTTAAGTTATATTCCCTTTACTTAGTCAACCAGCCAGCCAGTCTTATGCTTCCTGACCTAAAGCATTCGATGGCTCCATGCTGTATACGGAACTGTAAATGCTGCGGATGACGGCATTCTACCAATGGTGTATACGTAAACGGCATGTTGGCCTTTGAATAAGTGGTTTCCCAATTTACTACCTTTAGTGGCGGGGTCGACAAGTCCCCCATGTCTTTTGGTGACTCCGTCAGGTTGCCATACCCTCACCCCAATATGACGGCTGGTTATGGATATTCGGTTAGCGCAGGGCGCATTACGCCAAAATTGAATTCAGGAAGATTTGATGGATCCATTTTTCTTTTTCCTCCTGCTTTTTTAGTGACAACGGTGTACACTGCATAACTT
>JAANSM010005202.1:0-10365 GCA_036850725.1 Orchesella villosa | reverse complement strand
AGCTAGCAAACATATATTTCCATCCCATCATGGTGGCTCAAGGTTTAAATTCATGTACCAACAGTGCAAACGAATTTTTTGGAAGAGAAAGTAGACTGAATCCTACTTCGCCTGAAAAAAACTATTAAACAAACTGTGGATGATAAAATGCGGGCCAGAGGAGAATTCTACCGTTCGTATTTTTCCTATAGGAAATGGTGCGATAATGGGATGATGGTTTTGACCAACGTTGCTCTATTTTCTTGTGCATTTTAATAGGAACTATGTCGGAGAAGGGAAACGCATCACCTACTTACATATATTGTATTGCATCTTCCGAACAAAATAGTTAGCCAAATGTTAAGCTTGGGAATTGTAATATACGCTCTCGAGTTAAATTTGTCTGATTTCACTGTTTGCTCATTTGAAGTGTGATTCCTTTTAAGGGAGAGACATAAATATATCTTCACAGACATGTAAGTAGACAAACCCATTAATATAATATGTGAACTGACCGACCTCTGTTGCCGGTACTAACTTATGCAGAAACTAGCAAGGATTTATACAGAGTTTAAGTATATGTGTTCCCGTGTCATTTGTGTTATGTATGCATCGACTTAAAAACACTACAAAAGCTTTTTGGCAAAAGGTGAGCAACCTACAGACACTGTCATCTCGCCCTCCCACCGACTTCCCATAGGTGTACATCACTTGGCGTCACATTAAAGATACATAGATATTGCGCAGCATGAAAAGAGGCTCAAGAGAATAAAGAGACGCAAATTTGTGAAACAGTAGAGCTGAGAGGTTGCTTCCCTATGTTTTGTATTTGGTCAACAGTGTTCTTTATTTGATCACATACTCACCATAAACGTGTAAAATTAGTTTAGACTAATAACAATAATGGGGACAAAAATATCATTTCTCGCCCGCAGAGATTTCATTATTGCAACGCATCAGGAATGAATAATGCGGCAATTTTTCTCATCACAAGTTTTTGCCGTTTATCACAAAAATTTCCCCTCTTATTTTGCTAGTTTCATAGTCCCAATGGTAGTCGTGCACTTTTTTTGGGGATGTTGTTTAGTACTTGTATGTATATTTATAGTACACACTGCCGTCAATTGTGGTAACTAGAAACAAGGACAAAGTGAAAGGGGAATAATGGTATGCTTTCATTTTACATAATACACATCACTGCAAAGTAGCACCTACGTTGTATTCTACTACAAACGTATTATGAGATCGAAAACGATAATGTATAGAGTAAGTAATCTTATGTAAAAAGCTTTTGACTATGAAAATAATAGAATTAAAAATTTTAGTCGAGCTTATGTAGTAAAGTTGTTATTGCAAACTTCAACTTTAATATATATAAGTATTTACAAGAGGATATTTAATTCTTTTTGAACGTAACGCAATGCAGCATGAAATGATAAATCAATTTGAAACAAAAACAATTACAAGAGGCAATTATAAAGAAAAGATAATTATAATTATAAAGGTATTCTAATTTATGACTGTAAACTATAGAGAAACTGATTATAATCATGCAGTTGACGTTGATACGATACCAAACTTGTATTGAAAGTCAGTTAGTATAGATATGTCTGCCTTTCTCCACCATTCCAATTGCGTGCAATTATGTATTATTCGGATCCTACGGATTTTTCAGGTTATACAATTGTACTTACTTAGTATTTCATGAATGTCGTCGCATAAAACATTCTATTGGAATGATATCCATTTTATGCTGCAGCTCATAAACGTAACAAATTGCAACATGGCGTGCAAAGCAACAAATTGCTTTGATAGGAAGTGTTAGCAACTACACTATACCACATGCATGCCACTGCTCCCATTTACAATCTATGAAACAAGTCGTAAACACATGTTACACAGCGGTCATGTTAATCATATCACAATTGAGTTACATTAACAAATTATCGTTACATGGTTTCAGAGTGAGATTATGAGTTTTGTAATAACATGAACGAAATAACTGGTGATATAACAAGTAAAAATTATGCAAAATCATTAAAATCTTTCAAACGGGTAATTTCGGAATGGGAGCAATAATGAACTCTTTTGCAAGCATGACTGTTCGTGTTCGCAAAAAAACGAAAGTGGAAGGAATTCATCATGTACACCTGGATTGGCATGGAATATGGAATGTCATCGTCTCGTCTCACATTTCCCTTTTTTCAAGCATTTCGTGAGCTGTCCACACCATATTATATTTTTCATGACAATTTCCTGTAAATGTTATGTTCGTTTCGATGCTAGAAAGCGTGCTTGCATCATTTACATCCCATAGGTAAATTAACACAACTGTAAAGCTTTCTATTGTGGAAGATAAACTATATATCGCTATAGTTATTCTCAAAAATTGCTTTGAAACTGTAATACGTTATGGATGGTTATTGCTCCAAAATTAATATCTTGACATGCAATACCATTACCACATAATAGGATTTCTGCTCTAAACAAAACACTGCTTATTGGTTCCTAAACACGCTGATGCCACCAAATAACAGAACTTCCACAAGCAAAACTGGTTTCTCTATTTCCTTTCAAAAGAAAATTAAAATTGATAACGGGAGCAAGCAAATGAAACACTTTAGTTGATTTTCCAATTTGTCAACTAATTTGATAGGAATCAACAAACAGAAACTATAATACACACAACATGTGTAAGTCATATCGATTCACGATTATGATTACAATGCCTTGGGAAAATATTGGAGGGAAAGTACACAGTTCATAAACCGTAACAAGGTTTGTACAATGATAGTATTGCCTTGGGATATTAATGCTTCTTTTTAAGACAATAAAAACAAACCGAACAAGCAGAAATTGGCCTTTAGGCAATGAAAATATGTTATGTGTTGTAAGAAATACATGATTTGCGATCATGATCAATGTGAAAAAGAGAATTCATGGTAGAAACGGAAGTGAAAACTCCATCCATCACGATGACTAAAAACACGAAAAAACGATTATTTAATTTCCTGTTTTCTATAGATTCTACAAACAACTGAGCTCAGCTAACGCCTATATTTGTTCCTGCCTGATAATATCCGCTACCCGCCTCTAGATATTTGTGTAATCTTTTCCGTGCACCAAATACAAATTAGACATAGTTCCAGTTCCCAACGTTGAACGTTGAAATGAAGATAAGGCAAAGACCAATCAGATTCGCCAATCGGAACTGATCATAACACGAGGCGGCATTAATCCCGAATTTATAGCTGATACTTCTGCTTTGTGATCATGACAAATTATCAAGCATGCAGTGGAAAAGCTGATTGGCTTAGATGTGGAAGCTGTAGTGATGAGGATGTTGATGGTGTGGTGATTACGAAATCTTGCGACCTGTGTTTACTCCGTTAGTGTATTGCCATCTCCTCGAAATACTAACATAAAAAGGCCAAAAGAGAAAGTTGAGAATGAAAGTATGTTGCAAAATCTTCAACCATTATTCTAACTTTCACCTGATTCCACTACAAACTCCTGATGTTTATCTGAATTGAGGTAAAAATATTTTTAAAAAACTCTAGGGGCAGCTGATGCACACCTTATAATTATTACTGTGAAGAATATAATTCATGTTAATCCCAAAAAAATGTTCAGATGTTTGGACTGCTTGTTTTGCTTTTTGGCTACCGGCACCAACATTGTTTCCGGATACGTGGTTAGCTCATTGCTTTTTCTTCTACGCTTCCTATCGCCCACAATTTCCTCTGTTTAGGTAGATGCATGTTTAGTGAGAGTGTGCTGAATCAACCAACTAAGCAAGTAAACATAAAAAAGAGGAGAGGTGGGAGGAATATGTTTGTGTTTGGTGTGGTGTGGCTTGGCGATGTGTAGGATTCACAGTCAGTAGTCAGTGGAGGAAGATAAGTTTTCTACATTTTCATCTCTCGCTTCGACTTTACTTATCTATAATACAAGTTGAGTTCATACTATTACTTAGATGTAGTGTGTTGAGCAGAGTTTCATCGACGGGTAAAAAAAAGTGCAGTAAGTTACAATGAGTTTTTAATGAGTTTCCAACGAGCTGATGCTGAAGCTGATGCGCTAGCTTTATACCTCATTCTAAAACTATACCAATTCGAATCCTTCGACAAATTCCATCTGCTTATACATAGTTGATGGGATACATAGGTATTAGGACAGCCAAATGTCAGGTATGCATATCCAGGAGGGATATTTGGCAAAATTTGCCTCAAACCTGGATGCTACGATAGATATATATATATATTAGATTTATGCATATGGGATGATGATGGTGCATCTACTTACTCTTCTGCAACAAGGAAGGATTTATGGGCGGCTCCACTTGTTCCACTTTTCTCTATCACCACCAGTCTATTACACACGAAAAAGAGGTAGAAAAGGAAAGTGCCGCTTGGCTTCCATTATAAAATCTCTTTCAACTCCAAAAAAAATAGTCAGCAAAAGTTACAAAGACAAATAATTGCATGCATAACGTCTTTTTTAGCAAAGAATTTAACACTAGAGTTGATTGTCAGTCGTTCCAAATAGAAGTGGAAAGTTGAGGGATTTTTTATGAAGTCAACAAGAGATATGTTTCCACAAATCAATATTACATGTAATTAATGACTCCTTTCATAAAGAAATAAATCAAAGTAATCCGATGGTGTGTAACTACGACGCTCCTTCACCACTTTCAATAGCATCGCTCATAAGCACAACAATTTCACATTAGCAAGATTCAGATGTTGCTAGGTAAAAAAGCGTGTGTGTAAAAGTGATTGGAAGTTTATCGAAAAAACATAAATTTATTCGAAGGGTAGACTAGACAGTCCTTTTCATGCAATTTTTTTCACTTTCTTTTTATAAAAGGGTTCGTAACTCAAGATAGGAATGTTGGAGAGCTCAAGACATGGACATCACAAAAACACCCGAATCCATACATACTCATGTATGTACATGAACAATTTGCAATCCAAACAGCGTGCAAAATTTGATTTAGAAAAGATCTGAGAACTCTTTCCTTGTACATAGCTACATGTAAATACATACTACATATATGGAAGAACGGTTGAATGTGCCAGTTCATGAATATCTCTGGCTCAAATAATAGTACCATTTATGTGCACCTAACGAACAGGCCGGGCAGATACAACATGTCCGCTTTATACATGTGTAAGTAATAGGGGCCAATACTCTTCTCCTGATACTTGGTTATATTTGTTCTGAAGAATAAACACGTTTCGTTCCCAGAATCCTCAAACCTCCCCCATTTTCCTCCAGAGCCGCAGTAGTAGTCACACATGTTCAGGAGCTACTTCCTTTTCCTATCGGTTTAACCATCTCATTCCATTCAATTCGGGATGCCCTGTAATATTTTCCATTACTGCGAAATAACTGTGCTAGAATATTGGTACTATGAAAGAAAAATCTGTACACGCACTATGCATATATGTATGCACATGGTTCAATGAAATGTAGCATCCCCATTCTAACCCATGGATAGTCCCTTACTTTCTCCACAAATATGCCTATAGTATCATCAGGACTACTCAAGACTCTCATGTATCAATAAGACACTATCGACACTTCCCATCGCATCACATCACATTGGATTACTTTACTGACACGTGGATTACTTTACTGACACGTTTTCTTGGGAAAATACATTTAATACTCTGTGTGGATTCTTCAACTCTCATCTCATCCTGAACTCATGTCGCAAGACAGCTCGTCCCTTGTACAAGATAATAGTGAGTGCTTGATTTTATAAGGGAGAGAAAAAATATATGAATTCCAAGAATAAGAAAGAAAGAGAGAGAGAGTTAGATGAGAGAAGTTGAATTATCCCAATCTCAACCTCCAACCGATCAGCCCTATAAACCAAAACCGTCACCCAGCATAACAAAATCACCCATTATTAGAGTAGAGTATATTCGGGTCGTCGCCGTCTCTCGATCTCGATATTCCCCATCCACATTCCATTGACTGAACATTTCCAGCTTTCATTCTTGATAGGACGGAAATGTGAGAATCAAGGGGAAGTGGGAGCATTATTCGTAGTAATTGTATATTTTTAGCAATGACATTGACTACATATTAGCAGTATAAGAGATAATAAATGTGAGAATCAAGGGGGAAGTGGGAGCATTATTCGTAGTAATTGTATATTTTTAGCAATGACATTGACTACATATTAGCAGTATAAGAGATAAGTAATGGGAAAATAGATGAAAGATAAAGTTGGGCAGAAGGAATACGTACATTATACATTTGAATTATCATCAGTGTCACAATGATAATGGTGATGATGATGATGAGGAGTAGGAGGCAAATGACAGTGTTGGGAAGAAAAAACCATGCCATTTTACTAACACGCCCCAGCTTCTGCCACTCTCCGCTTTGGATGGCTGAGGCAGTTTTGGTAAGTAAGAAGTGGAGTGTGTGTGTGTAGATGTAATGATTCCGAGGGAAAGGAAAAACCCTTCTGTCAGATCGATATAATGCAGTTATTGGAAGGCTAGATGGGCACAAGTAACTTGTAAGTAATGCAAAAGTTGAATGGGATGTACGAATGTGATGTGGTGAAAGCACCACGACAGCAGTATGAATACCTAGGAAAATTGTGATTCTTCGAATTCTCTTCAAATTTAGCGTTGTGTAGTAAGCATAAGTGTAGATTTTCGAATGTATGAGTGACTTTTCCCTTCTACCTATCCAGCCATCTAAACCTCCTAGCTATCCAACCATCCATCCATCTATATGGCTTCCTTCCTGATCTCCCTCTCTTAATATTGCATTTTCTTTGAAGTTTTCGGAACATTGCTTGCATTTCTGCTAGTGTAAGACCATTCTGTTGAAAGGGATGAGGTTTACCTTTTATCACAAGTGCTTATTCCTTTCCTTTTCTCCTTTAAACCAAAAGAAGCAATCGGATATTTCTAGCTGGCAAGACCAACATTTTTTTTTGTGTGGGGTACCCTTACATTTTAGCCACGTCTCTTGAAAAACGGATGGATCGAGTGCTTACGTGAACGTTATGTGAACGCACGAGGTTGCTTTCCACATTCATTCGTCAATGCCTTCCTTACTTTACCTTTTCTGCGTATCAAACCACACATGGAATTACAATGGTCTTTGGTCAATCGTCTTGGAAATCAATCCCGAGGATCTTCTTTTCTTCAGATCTGTCCTTCGCTTCTCTTCCAGAGAGAAGAGAAGCGAACACAGTGGCACAAAAGAAGAAAAGGAATGGAAAGAAAAGAGGATGGCACAACAACCATTACCACCACTTCTATTACTAGAGCTCTGCCTTGCAACAAGCTTTAAAGTTGGGCGAAATAGAAATCGAAAAGTGAAAACTATTATATTCTACTCTACTCTACGCACATAGAAGTATATTACAAGGCTTGCATACATGCACATTACATTCGTGTGAATTCTTCCATTAAAAAGAACATGAAATGGGCATGGAAATTCATTTTATGTACGATGAAGCCCCAGTTTCACATTAGGTGCAGGTAAAGCAGAGAGAGAGCGACAATGTATTTTCGATAAAAATTGATTTGGCCATTCTACACGATTGATTCATGTTTATTTGCAATTGTAAAATTGGTTTTGGTGTAGTGTACTAATAACGGCGGAAAAGTAAACAGAGATAGGATCAGTGTTTACTTGATTCCTTTCCATTTGTGTACTTTTTGTGGTTTGTGGTCACAGTGAGACAATGAGAATGGATTGCTACTGAAGCAGACAAGCCACCTAGAGAAGTACAGCTTCCAAAAAAACCAAAGTAGAACAAGGGAACAAGCTTTTTAGTTTCATAGCAAACCGACACTCTGCTCCAACTTTGTTGCCTAAAACTAGCAATAAAAGCAATAAAATTATTCGTTTGTAGAAATTCATCTGAACTTTTGGATTGTGGACTCGTCCGCTACACCATAGATTTGGTGGAAAGACGACTAATTGACGGACGGATGGTCAGGCAGAGTCTTTTCAGTAGATTGGCCTAATTTTTAGTTGGCTTCTTCTGACAACAAAGACATCTTGCCCATCTTGAGTCTTGAAAGCATTTCAATAAAACCAAATTCAAGTGGTTATAATCTTGACTGGCTTACCTACTCAATATTTATTTGAACTGATCGTGAGTGAAGTGTAGCTAGCTACTACTTTAGACATCAGTTGGCAACCTCATTATTTTATCATGTGTTTTAACATCTTTTTCCATTTCTTTTATACAAGTATCAACTTTTTCGTCCTCTCTCTCTCTCTCTCTCTCTCTCTCTCTTTGTCGCTTAACATATTGAGCTAAGTAATGCACACATTATACACAAGGATAAGGAGGACTGCATATAGAATTGACAAAAAAAATTGCGTCTGTTTGAGAACGACTGAGTGAGTTTCACATTAGAGCAATACAGATTGGTTTTTCTTTCTCTTACCTCACCGCTTTACTCTCTGTCACATTGTGCTTACAGTGATGGATTTGAAAAAAAGAAAGAGAAATTTATTCAGAAGGCTGGCTCCATAATCCGATTTAAATTAAATTATTCAAGCTCATGTCGTATTGATGCATCCATGTGTATGAGTTGAGGGATTCATATCAACTCATCATAGAATATTGCATGGAAGACAGCAATTTCAAGAATTCCTTGTCTTGGTGCTGTAAGCCAATGGGAGAAGGATGAGGATTGCATTGAGAGAAGGTAATAAGACGCCACCACAAAGAATGCTGATGAAAATTCTTGCGATATCGTGTCGGCATCAGAACTCCGTTTATATTCAACCACCGAAAAGTCAAAAAAAATGCGTGAGATGTAGTAATATGACCGCCACCACCAACCGTCTTTTCGTTTCCTCTTTTCTTAAGTAAATCCAACTATCCGACTTTGTGTTTTATGAGAAACTTGGAGAGTAGGCACTCCCTCCGCAATTAGCATATAGCATACAAATTCGCGCATGAAGAGACAGGCGCGTGTACTTATAATAGTAAGAACGTATTGTATTGTGGGCGTTATGTGTGTGTTAAAGTAGTCTTGTGTGGCAGATTATTGGGCATCAGTATAGTATTTAGAAAACTTTGGAACTAAATGAGCTTCTCAAGCTCGAATGTTGATTACTTTTGTGAAAAACTTCACGATTCAAAACTAGTTTAGTGTAACCTCTAGCTAGTCATAAAAACGTGACTGGAAAAGTGTGTGGCAAGTGGAAAATAAAATTTGTTTGCTGAAAATCTCGTTCTTTATTAGATGGATGAATCTATATTCAATTGTACCATCCACACATGAATAAAAGATATACGCTAAAGTAAAATGTAAGATAATCGTTTGTACATCCTCCTTGCCAAACATGTAGTATGAACAACCATAGAATTTAAAACTTGTTATCTTCCTTAAATTGCTGTTTCGCCTTACGAATATTTCGCTCAAAAACTTTCCAACTTCATTCAGTAAAATGAGATGAGAGCTGTACATTAAGCAATTTCCAAAGGAATAAAAGGAAAGAATATACATTACATATGATGTTGAATTTTAAGTGTTAAGCTAGAAGGCTCTGGTTAACGTACATACACAGTTTTTGAAGCGTAATTGTGAGCCCTTCAGACTACTGCGAATATATTTTGTTTCAACACTGCATCAATTGCGGAGAAGTCGTAAATCGAATTTGAACATTTTATACATTTATTAATATAACTGAAGAACGGAGCCACACTATCTATGGAAACTGACAGCGAAACTTTTAGACTATAACCGACAGCAAAAACGATTTTTTGGCATGTAATATAGCTCAAGACTAAAGTGAGGCAATTTTCTCGAGCTTAATATATTGCCATTTTTGATCTAGTCATTTTCCATAAGACAACATAATTCTTTCAGATAAATTATAAATTCGTGACTTATTAATGGTTAAGAAGAAATTAAAAAGACAATTGCAATGACTTACAAATATCATAATAAACTAATCGTCTACCTGTTTAAACTGAAGATTTTCAGCTTCGAATGTGAGAATAATTCCTATAACTTTAAAACGAATGTGAAATTTATTCTATGTCTACTATTCGAGCCCTGTTTGTCAATTTTGGAGGTGTCCATCATTACAAACACATGCTTAACCCAACGTCCAAAGGTTTTACATCACTGAAAACCGTAAATAGCATAGATTCTACTGGTAATCAGTTTTGCCTTGGTTCGTGCATTATACGCGTGACTCACATTAAAATTTTCTTCCAGATCCGATCAACCATCAACCATGCACCCATTATTTATTCAAAAGCTCATTTAAAAAATAAGTTCTATTTATGTCCGCTCAACTTCATTCTCTGCACTTTTTCTCAAACGAACCATCAATCGGATGAAGGGTACTTAAGAAAGCGTTCAAGTGGAACGAAGT
>JAANSM010005201.1:0-10366 GCA_036850725.1 Orchesella villosa | reverse complement strand
GAAACTTCCCTTGTGGGGGAAAGTTCCCGTGGGGGAAAACGTCAAGAGCTCTTTTACCTGTATAAGGTTACAGTAACCTAATGTTTGCAAAGTGTATTTCACGTAACAAAGAATAATATTCATTTTCATTTTATTCCTGCGCTGACGGGTACGTGCGGAAGCCCAATCGCATACATGAGTCTAAATTCACATAGGTGTATTACATTCACAAATGCATTTACGTTCATCGTTGGTTTGCTCCTCTGCTTCAGACCTCGCCAGCTGAAATTTTTGTAAACAAACAATTTCTGCAGTCTTACTTACAGCTTTTGTTCACTGTTCTCTTGATTTGTAGTTTCCAGCTCTATTAAGTTGTTTTAAACAATTTAAAAAGTGGATAGTGTTAATGAAAAAGCCTTGTGCTTCTTGTGTTACAAACAGCCACCACAAAAACCTAAGAATAATGGCGGTATTTACAGTGACATTGAACCCGGTGGAGGTGGAGATGTGGATAATTCTTATAAGTTGACCTCCAACTTTGCTCGCAACTTCTCACGATACTTGAATATGGGATTGACATCTGAGGACCAACAAGTATTGGCAGAGTTCATGTCAACTTGTGACCCATGTTCCAATTTGATAAACGAATTTTGCAATTTGTACAATACCTTGGAAATTTTACAACTCCAGTTGAAAGCAAAAGCTGAAAGAATTTACGAAACTATAAGATACAAAGGTCGTGAAGAAGATGAAGACGGAATGCAACTTGTCAACCAAACTGACACAATTAGAAAGAAATTCATTAAGAATTGTAAGTTACCACAAATGACAAAAAAATCTTATCATACTTAAATTATTTTGAGTTATTTTCCTTTGTAATATAATTTAATCTTTTTTTGGAACAAACCGAAAACCGTAGATGAAATTAGAAAGACGAAATGTAGCCAGCCAAAGGTCTATTTGGAAAGGATTCAAAATTCAGAACTTCCAATGCCAATGGAGACTATGATGGATAAACAAGAAGCAATTAATGTTGAACTCGAGGATAAAACGGATATAACAATCGAAAACGAATTGATTAACAAATGTGAAGGTGTTCAAAACGAATTTGAAATTATGACATCATCATCCTCCTCAACAACAGAGCCTCACCCTATCTCAGAATTAACATTTACAGTCGTCGAAAATAATTCAAGTTCAAGCCAGAAAAAACGGGTTCGCTCTCGCCGTCCTTGCCCCACCACCCTCCGAAACCCAAGGAGACTAATATGCAAAATATGTTTGGACGAGTTTACTCATACAATCTTCCTACGGCGACACATGAAAGACGCCCACGACATAAATCAGCAGACCATTCCACTGGAGTGCTCCTACTGCTCAAAAGATTTTATCGGAGGCCAACTCTTCCAACGGTTTAGATTGCACATGAGAAAAGATCACAAGTTAGCTAGTGGCATTCCTGGAGATTTTAAATGTGAAGTTTGTACCGAGAATTTCGAAACAAAAATTTCCCTCTAAGAAACATGTAATCCAGCTTCACAATCCAAAGCAGAAAAATCAATTTGTCAACCGTTATAAATCATACTTTAAAAGAAACTTCCACTTAGCAAATCCTTCGGGAACTGAACACAATGAAATGGAAATGGAACCGGGTTGCCAACTCTGTGGAAAAATTTGCGGGAGTGTGAAATCTCTTCAGATGCACTTGAAGAAGGATTGCATTTACCGAAACAAAGAGCAGAAATTGGAGTTGACTCAAGAGAATATTCCCACAGAAGTCGTAAATCAAAGCCATGAGGATTCAGATAATGAAGAAGGAGCTGAGGAAGAAGTAGAGGTACCCTTCAATGAATTATTTATGAAATGTGATGTCCGTGTTGAACCCGAAATTCAGCTCCCATCCGCGTCTCCAACATGCGAACCAGAACAGAACTCACAATTACTTTTACCACCAACTTTATCCACCTCCCCAACGTCGTCACCTCACTTAAAACGTCCAAAGCCGAGGATACCAACTTGTAAAAAATGCGGATGCAGATTTAACCACCCATTTGATTTACGGCAGCACATGAAAAATAAACACAACCAGGATCAACGCATTGTCCCTTTGGAGTGCTGCTACTGCGAAAAAAGTTTCCGGGGACGCGACACCACAAAACGTTTTAGGAGGCATATGAATACCGTTCATAAAATTGGAAGTGGACTTCCTGGAGAGTTTGAATGTGAAGTTTGCCACGAGAAATTTCAGCGCCAAAATGAACACCGGAGACATATGGAGTGGGCTCACAATCCAAATCTGATGTGTGAGATTTGCCAGAAAATGTTTGTCGAGAAATTTCAGCGCCAAAATGAACACAAGAGACATGTGGAGTGGGCTCATAATCCAAATCTGATGTGTGAGATTTGCCAGAAAATGTTTGAAACTGGGGAAAAGTTGGAGTCACACAAGAATCATTGGCATTCAAATAAGGAGGAAAGAAGCTGTCATCTGTGTGGCATCATTTGTAATTGTTTACTGGCCCTTGAGAAACATTTGAAACTGGAGTGCTCTAACAGGCCTAAAACTTCATTGGAAATGGAGGAAAATTCAGGTAAAGAGGTCAGAATAAATCGAAGAATTCCTTAAGTTTTTTTATGACTTGGTTTTTTTATAAATTTGGTATTTTTCTTTGTAGATGAGGAAGAACTGGAGGAATTCTCTCATAATGATGATGATGAAGAGGTCGAATTTGTCCTTCCTGACATTTTACCAAGCTCACCGTTACCGTTAAGTCAACATGGGAACTTTGAAGAGGCGCAGGGCTCAGAAACTGACTATGATTTTGTGATTAAAATAGGTACTACTACTGATAATGCGTCTGAATTTAGAAATGAAATGAAATTTTGATGTGTGAAATGTTTAATTACTTCCTGTTCTTACCTGTCATTTACAGATCCTTCACTGTTGTGAGTAATAGAAGGACTTGCTTCTCTTGAAAGCTATATTGTGTGCAGACGTGTCAAATGGGGAGGTCAGAGGTGGTTGGATGAGACATGAGTATATTGCATCCAAAGTTGCTGCGGATTTGTGGTTTTCTACCATCTAATGGAGTTGTGTCGAAATCAATATTATTAACTTTCTTATATATCAATTTATATTTTTTTTGCAATTTGTATGAATTGTTTTTTGTATGATACATAGATTATAATTGCATTAGTTAATAACATAATATTAATTATTATTTTCAATCAACTTTCAATTAGACGAGTTTTGTCACATATGTAATTTATTCGTTTTAAATATTTCATATTTGATATCCCCTTCAAAATCTTTCAAAAGCAATTTATTAATGAGCAACAAATATGATAAATAAATTTGAACACTTGCAAGGCCAGAAACCAAAGCTAGAATTCAATCTCTTCTCACATAGAACTATTATTTCTTAAGTTATTTTTATTTCAACAGCTACAGCACGAAACTCGTAATACAAAATAGAGCATTTAAAACCATTTAGAATTTTTGGGAGCATCGAGATGCCATGGATCGAAGTGTTCCATAAACCTTAGATGGTGGTGTCCCCAAGATCAAGTTACAAATAGCCCGTTTCGCCAGCTGAATATTTTCGTATGATCCTAAAATGTGAATTTTTGAGTCGGCCAATACAATTCGAGTCTTGGTGGTGTTCTCAATCGTGAACTTTGTCCTTCCTCCTTTCCCTGCGAGTCTTCCAATGGCACGAGACAAATGGTCCCCTTTCAATGGTTTCACGTCTTGCACTTCAAAAGTGTCAAGAAACAAGTTCTCCAACCGGACGAGAGCCAAAGCATCTTCAACTGCGAAGCCATAAACAAACGCCTGCACAAAGTCAACAGCCTTTTGCAAATAGCTGGGGTCCTTCACATTTTCACCAGCCCGAATTTCCACATTTCTTTGTTCTCAAATTGAAACGAACTTGAAGCTCCAAGTGCTCCACGATTGGAGTAAAAATGTCCTTCCATTTCTGTTTTAAAGGACTGTAGCGATGAG
This sequence comes from Orchesella villosa, assembly GCA_036850725.1. Lineage (NCBI taxonomy): Eukaryota > Metazoa > Arthropoda > Collembola > Entomobryomorpha > Orchesellidae > Orchesella > Orchesella villosa. Next base: position 6,381 of record JAANSM010005201.1, on the reverse strand, counting down.
GAGGTACAGGTACCTTGCGCATTTCCCACTTGCCAACCTTTTCAGTTGGTCCTTCGCCTTCAATATCCATCTTGTTGTCTCCAGCTGAGAAGAAGTGAGACCTCTTTTTCCCTCGACGGTTTCGTTCCGAAGTTGACACGTCCATTTTCTCTATCTCCATCTATAAATTAAAAGATTATTTCAAAAACTATTATTAGTCATCGTAGATTAACAGCCAATAATGACCTCATTTATGCAACCAATCACAATTAAGAATTTGATCATTGATGACCAACTCACTCAGCTCAAACCATAACAATCAACAATATAGATCATAGATAAGCTCCGTACAAACATACAAACCGTTTAACATTTAACTACAAAAACAATATTCAATACAGTTGACACTTTACTTGTTTACCTTTTAGCTGCGTAATCACTTTATCGGTCTCTTTACAATTTTAAAATTAACTGGGTAATTGATAACGAGGCTCACTTTTCAGTGTTCACGCAGCAGGCAGGACAAAGCACCCACAAAAGAGGATTCACAGAGACAGATTTGCAAATAAGATGAGACGTTAGAGCAGAGCTGAGAAGACATGCATTGACAATCCAAGCAATTCAGCAATTAAGTTGGTGGAAGGTCTCCACTCTCCACCTTTTACTCAATGGCTTGTCAATAGTACGTAGCTGGCTTAAAATTCGTCGATCGTCAACGGTCAACCGATAAATAGAAGACCACACAAGTTGAATAAAGTCTCTCTTACAATTAGAGCCTTATAGAAGACCATCGTCAGAGATCATGATGATGATGACAATGTCCTTGAGAGCTTAGCTTTCGGGGATTAGTGAGATGCTGTCTTTTCCCCTTTCTCAAGACTCCCCAATGTATATATTTATGTGTTTGCATGCTGCCTAGTCCACTTTCTCACGACGCGTTAATGTTCAATGTCCTTGAGAGTTGAGAGCTTAGCTTTCGGGGATTAGTGAGATGCTGTCTTTTCCCCTTTCTCAAGACTCCCCAATGTATATATTTATGTGTTTGCATGCTGCCTAGTCCACTTTCTCACGACGCCCCAATGTATGTATGTATGCTGCCTTGTCCATCAATCGAGAAGCTAACTGAGAGAGAGAGAGAGGAGTGAGGGTTAAAGGATTAAACGTGATTAAAAGTGATCACGTTAAATTAAATCATCCTAACCTAACCTCTCCTTTCCCTTTTTTATGCTGATAATTGATTCCAAATTTTATTCATGTGACTACTTCAACTCCAACTTTAGAATCTATATGAAAAATTGTTTCAGGATTGATTACATGCGTTGCCAAGTAACAGATGAGCAAATAGGAGATCAGTATATGGAAACAAACAAGTTGGGCTTTTGCAAAGAAGACAGAAGCCGAACTGGTTTCATCGCAAACCAACAACAACGGACGAAAAATTAAAGGTTCCACTCAAACGGAATGGTGGTCAAATGTCAATGGCGACTTTTTGTATTTACGGTAAAATGAACAAACAACCAAAATGCTTGGTTATAATATATTTAATTCTTAATGAGTAATTTACTCTTTCTTGTTGAGGAATTGAGTTTTCCATTCTAGTATCTGCGGGGCTCAATTTGGTGGAAACTTTGGTAAACGTTCAGTATCAGTTTGTACAGCTTTCTTTGGACGAGAATAGACTTATTTCCGCTGTCATGCTAGTTTAGATTAAAGAAAGAGTTGGAGAATTAATTTTAAAATTACACGAGTGGATAAATTTGCCTTCTGAATCCGTTTTAACCCTCAAGTAATTCCTTACCCAACCGAATAATTAGCAGTCTTGGTTTGATTATTCATCATTATCAGCAGCATAACGTGCAACTTGTTGGGACTTTCGAGAAGACGGGCCTGCTACAGGTGATAAGGGGTCTTCATTTGTAGCCACAACAACCTCTTCTATTGCTATAGGCTTATCACCAAGTGCAACAAAGCTTTCTCCTGCGACATCAACACTCTGACTTTCCGTTGCCTTCCCTTCAATATCATCATCATTTTCTAGTGAACCCATGCATTTATAAGATCAGTTTCAATTTTAGTTTTAAATATAAGTTAATTTTTATTTCTTAAAGTTATCCTTGCCTTGAATTTGATCCTTCCTTTCACACTCAATATCGTTTGAATCATCGACAATCACTAGAATGTTGGGGTTTTCTGGTTCCATCAAATTATTGGAGGAGTCCTCCTCCTCCAAACGATCAATGCTTTCCTCAATCCCCTCATCCCTTCCTCCTGGAATATCAAATCGAAGAGGAAACACGGCGACAAGTTCCAATTCCAAAGCTTCTCCAGCATTTAGATTCAAATCGGCAAGATTAAGCATTTGAGATGGCATCCGAAAGGGAGCATCATTCTGAATTTTCAATTCACCCTCATTCTCATCATCATCAACATCTTCTAGTGAAATGAAATGACGATTTTTTATTATATAAATAAATAAATTTTTATTTGATTTGGTTTTTTATTTTATTGATCAATATAAACATAGGTTTTTAAATGCTTTAGACTGATATTATCTTGCTCAGCTCATTCCTAACCTGGAAAGCGTTCCCCTATTTTCTACTACATCATCATCAGAATCATCGCTAATTTCCACTACCTCAATCTTCGGTATTTTAGCAGAAGGGCCTGGTACAGGTGATACGGGCCGTTCATTTGCAGCCAGAATTACCTCATCCCCTGCAGCAGGAATATCACCAAGTGCACTACCACTTTTTCCTGAAACACCTTCAACATTCTGACTTTTGGTGGCGCTTCCTTCATCGGCATATTCTAATTTTAATGAAACCAAAACTAAATTGAGTTTATGGGCTTAATTTTCAACTGTACTTCTTCTAAAATCTGTCCCTTTTCTTTTAAGGTATTATTGCCTTTGGTTTGAGCCTCCCTTCGCCCCTCAATACTTAAATCATCGATATTCACAAGAGTATCGGGAACTCCCGGTTCCATCACATCCACTGCTGAGGATTCCTCCGTCATACAGTCAAAGCTTCCTTCAATATCCTCATCTCTTCCTCCTGGAATGCCAAATGGAAGACGAACCACTGGAGAAGCTTCCGAAGCAACTCCATCACTTGGATTAACCGAATCGGTCAGATCAATTAGTATTGGTGATTGCTGCCGTAACGGAGCATCATTCTGACTTTTCAATTCACGCTCACTCTCATCCTTTTTAAAAACATCCTCTATTGAAAGAAAATGAAGTTTATTTTATTATACATCAGCATAAACTTAATATTTTTTTGTTAGTTCTTGTCTCGCTCATTGCTTACCTTTGCAACTTTTCTGTGTTTCTTCTTCACTATCCTCAGAATCATCTTCAATTTCCACTACCTCCTCCGACCCCGAGGAAGGCGACCGAGGGTTCAAATTATTATTGATAGCAAGGTTGATCAGCTTAATGTTCCTCCAAATTTTGGCTTTTATCCCATTATTAATTCTCTGAAATTTTTCAGTAGCCACACGAAGACGCTCATTATCCTCGTCTTGCATCTGACCCTCGTCATCATCATCATCATTCGCAAGATCGACAACTACGACCTCTGGAGAAGCTTCTTGTTGGAAAGTAGGAGTGGGAGGAGGAGAAACTGCGCCCCGAGCTGATGGAATATCAACAGCACCACTGCTCCTCTCCTCAATCTGCTGTTCCATGACGCATCCTAAAATTCAATTAAAAAGGCAAACTCAATTATTATGGACGACTATAATACACACACTCTAAAATATGGTCGTCCAGTTTCTTTTAGAACCATTTCCTACTATTTAGTAGAACATGTTTCCGAATTTGTCCCCTGATATAGCCTTCAGGTTCCACGTTCCTACTCTCAAATACTTTCCCCCTCAAATCCCTATCAATTTTAGTCAGTCGCTCTTCCAAATCAGTAACATCTTTTGCTTTCCTTGTCCTCTTCGAAACTTCTTTTAAAATATCATACAATTCTTGGGCCATCGGCTGGCACGATTGACAGACATTCAACCAAAGATTTGATTGGTTAACCCCGTTCTTAACGCCAATGAACTCATACAACTTTTCGTGGGGAATCTGGAGGACATTTATAAGTATGAAAAATGTTTTTAAATTCCTTCTATTGCCAGAAAATTACCTTGAGTTTTAACTGACAAACGAGGAGGCCCCACTGGAGAAAATAGCTCGTTGTCCCTACTTGAAGTCGGTGTACGGAGTGTCACTTTTCCATCGACAACAATGTATTTGGAAGGGACAACTGCGGTACAAGAAATACGGTTATCCATAGCCAATTATATGCAACGACGGTTATGCAAAACAAATTAAAAATAACTTCAATGAATATTTTTAGACGCGTAGGAATATGAAAAAGTGGTTGACTTTTTAGAGCAAAAATTATGTAAGCGGATGGAATTGGAGACTGGAAAATAGTAATATATGTGCATGGATTGAGGAGTCATGTGTGCATCTCATCTCCTATCCTCTCCTGCTTCAGCTCGAAAATCGTCCAGTCCAGCGCTCAAAGTCAAGTACACTGTACAAAATCAGAGTATTACGCAACATATAGCACTCAGCTAAAGCTAAAGCTTCCAGTTCTTTATCTTAAAGATGCAATACTTTCTCATTGTAATACATTGCTGTATGAGTGTATGCTTTTGCAACCAAATCATATACATCCTGTCCAGTCCATTTTTTGCCCATGTGTAAATAAATATAATGTAGCGACACACACGTGAAGAAAAAGAGACACAAAGACGAGCTGATAGCTACGCGTCTTGAAGTTGTTTTTATGTAAATATAAGGTTATAGCCAAGTTGACCAGAGTTGACGAGAAGTATGCAATCGTACCTGAGAATTAGTGCAGTTGAAGATATGCTGAGTATGTGATATAGTAAAAATATAGTTTTCTATCAGTTTTGGCTATATAGTTCAAATAATTAATTTCCGTTAATTATTATAGTGATATTTGAAATCCCCAATGCCAATTTAGTCTATATTTTTAATTTTTCTAAAATCATTTGATAATTACAAAAGTGCATATTAGTTATGGATTTACATACAGTGTGAACGAACCCAACTGCTAATTGTTCTCTTAATTGTTGCAGCAATTAGGTATTATAACTCCCGTGCGGCTACTTTAGCTGACTTCGTTCCAACGTGATTTAGCTCCAATGGTTGTGTTTCCAACGGTAGCCGGCCTCCCCCCTAAGTACCTGTCCTCCCCCGAACTACTTCCCCCCTTGGGCATAAAGTAAATACTACAGTAAAAATTTAAACGTCATTCACATTGGAATTTTCAGGCCTGCACAGGCTGATAAAGCAAAGCCCGTAGTAGGTTGCTATCTCCCACTGTAAACGGTTAAATTTTACATTATAAATCGTCAAAAATTTCGAAATTTTAAAAGTTTTGTCGTATTCATTTAAGATTTTGAACTGATTTTGGAATAGCCAAATCTTTCTATGGTAAGAACTTCATGAAAAATTGAATTATTTTAATGACGGTGAAGACTTTAAAATCCAATTATGTTAAGTATTTATGCATATTACGAAAAATTGAAAATGCTAATACTTTCTCCTTACTCCGACTACATATATTGGAATCAAATTAAAAAAATAAAATTAAGATGCGACCAGTTCTGCTGTGTTCACGCGATAAGAGCCATTTGTTTTTATTTTCAATATAGGGTACCCTGTGCCATCGTCATGGTTCGGATTTTTCAAACTTTGAGTATGGTCCTCGGATCAGGAAACCCAAAATCACAGAAGAAATGCGGTATTTGGAGGTTTATTTCTATATATATCAATGGGAAATATTCGTTACTATAAACTGACATAGACGAGTAAGAGCTAGTTTTTACTTGATTTCGAAAGGCAGTTAGTTATCGGTCTTTGCCATTCTTAGGAAAAGAACAGCTATTTGTTTTTAAAATGTGCATGTTTGTCTGTTGAAGTTAATTTAAAGTTATTAATTTGCCGGTAGCGTAGGAATACTACTATTGGCTTCAAGTTACTGAAATGTACATTGGTGCCGATGGTAAAGTGACTTCATTGTTAATTGCGTATAGGTCTATTCCTTGTCAGAATTACCTAAACCTATATCATTTTCAGGTGAACGAACGTGTAGTTCTCCTGTACAAGATATGTATGAAATTTGAAATGTTTCCCTTTTGAATAAACGAAATAATAATAATAATAACTTGTATTATATATGTAACTCTCAGTAATTCTTGCCTACAAACTTTCACGCAAAAATATGCTGCTTTACAGATTGCATGATATGAGGAGTTTGAAAATATCTCTACATTCATTCGTATTACCTATAAATTGTCATATAAGTAACGCAAAACTTAATTTTGATAGACAATATATGTGTTTATAACCGTCATCATGTGTACCACCGG
>JAANSM010005200.1:0-10366 GCA_036850725.1 Orchesella villosa | reverse complement strand
CTAGTCCTAAAAATAGTCTTTAGAAAAGTCAGTTTTGTAAAACCAAACATAAAATATTTTATTCTTGTTTGAATCCATCATGAAAAAACAACTCATCTATTTTTACTACTGAACATGATCAATCCTCGTAAATGATACTGGAAATTTTTTACGTTTGAGCTGCAGTATAAAATAAATGTGTTGAAAAGACGACCCATTGACCGCCTTCTGTGGGACCTACGTAGGCAGGCATTGGTTTCCGTGAAAATGCTTACTTTACATCGACATCAATTCATATCATTATGCATCAAAAAGTTTAAAAGACAGACTGTCACTCGACGTTTCTCTACAAAAATCTTTCTTCCACTCACTCCACTGAGCAAGCCACAAAGGATCAGTTTTTGAGAGCATCAAACAACATATCACATATAAAACGACATCCAACCTGTAGAAAACCGTACTTTTCATCATTGCCCTAAACTGAGATTGAGAATTTGATACTAGTCCTAAAACCTAGACCACAAAACGGATGTTTATATAAAATGGAATATGTAGAGCGAACTGAAAGATGAGATTTCCATGTTTATGATGTATTGAGGGAAACATCATCTTGTAGAGTACATCCATAAAGAAATACGTTTTATGAGAACAAGTCTTGAGATTTATGAAGCATGTGCCAATACTTAAATAAGAAAAATTACATACTTGTATCTTTTGAACGAGATTGGATTTCATAATCCAGTCAGTTCAAATACAAGCAAGGTTCGGTATGTAATAAATAATATTCGAGGTTGAATTCAAACGCGTAGGCATCCACTCTCCAAACACATTCATAGCACCTGAAATGAAGAGCGCAGATGGACAGAACAGACCCAGTATCTTGTATATCTACCTACATTTGCCCTTGTGTGTGTCTATTGTGCTTTTGTGTGAAATATTGTGCTCAACTTTTTCTGTTGGCAATTATGGTTCAAAGTATATAGCATCTCGAAGGAATTTCTTGTCGAGTGAACAACAAGGTTTTTGTCTAGCATGGAGAAATGCACGACTTTGTATTGTTGTAATGAATGATGCAAGCTGCAACGAGCTCACACTACAATAAAAATGTTTGGTGTTATTGGTACAACCAACTATGCAAGAAAGAAGTATGAGGGATGTATTTAATGGAAATATGAAGCTTTCAGTGGTGTACGCTCGGTGAAACTTATGAAATGCTTATCTGGATTTTCATCTCCAAAGCTTGTCATCAACACAATATTTTTTGTCATGACTACACGCACGATCACATCTCTCTACAGTTTGTGTTATGTTTTTAATATGGGAAAGAAAGGTGTTTCAAGATTTATGTAGTACAAGAGTAAAAATAAAATTTCTTTTAGTTCGCTGCCTCACTCAAGAAATGGTCATTTAGGCAGATTGACTATTGTAACTTGACTGCTATTATGAATTGTGTACTTTTAGTTTGACATGCAAGGTAAAATTCAAGACACTATTGAGTTTTGTGTGGACCATGAACAGTATATCCCACGTTGAAATCATTCATTCTTTATTGTAACACAGGATGCACAATGTTTCTCTTTAAGAAACGACCCCTTTTTCGTGACGACAAGAAAAGCCAATTTTTTAAAAAATCCAATGCAAACAGATGAAGGAGGGATTTGATGGTGATGATACAATAAACGTGGATGGATGATGAAGACCATAAGACGCAGCGTGGACTTCATTGTATTATTGTTCTGGCAAACTGAAAAATTTGAGTTATATGCAGTTTCTTTGATGTAATCTCTACCGGGAAGACAATCTTAAGCGCAGGGATGTATCTGTCCGCCGTATCCTATTGAGGCATTGTTGATACAATTCCAACGCTGTCTGCTGGAATTCGGTTACAAATTCACACGTCCAGATCTCCCTTTTCTCAATGATGCACGATATTTAAACATTTATATTGAAAATTGCGAACATTATAAGCAGAACTCCTGACCCTTGTTCCTAAGCGTACTAATTTGCCATTAAGTGCTAATTCAATTCACAGTGAATGCTAGAACAATGCTATATTTTTTAAGCCCAAAGTGCTTAACTTTTCGTGATAAATTAATCTGTCGGCTTCACTTTTATGTGGTTTCCGTGTTCACAGCAAATCATGTTTCTTCAAATAAGTAAAACTGCATCTCTTCCGGTGATCCAATCTTTGATCAATGATGATGAATACGATGAATTCCAAAGGATTTCCTTGAAATGCTTACAGTTATGTTTATGTATGTACAAGGGATTAAAGGAAGTCTGCTGAAAAGAATGTACCCAATATTTGAGAATCTTTTTTAAATCTAAGCATATAGTTCTGTGGGTCATTCCGTGCCGTTGCCATTTTTATTTTTAAGCACGCTATATGGTATTCCATTCTCTGAAATTCCCAATGAGGCAGTTTGCATCCTTGGATTTTTCCTCATGTCTAAGCGTCTTGTCTTGCCACACAATATGGGACCAAATATATACTAAACATGTAGAACAGACGACGACGGCACGGCACAGAGCAACATGCTGAACAGAATATTGAGGCTCTGAAATGAAATAAGTCCGATGCCGATGATTACATTACAGCACAAATATCCATATACCTTCAAGTTTTAAAACAGTTTGTGTGCATTTTACAGACAGGAGAGGAAAGCAAGGGAAGAATTTCTTCGAGTTTTTTATGTAATGTAGGTGGGGATACGTCTACTGACGCTGCACATATATATACATTGCACTGAAATTGCATCCTCTACTGCTTGAGCCACCTTTGTGGGACCAACGAAGGAACCACTGACTCTGTGGTGATCAAATGAATTTAGGAAGAGTATTAAGGTTTCAAAGCCGAGTACATGAACACAGGTGGGCACTGGGCACTAGGCACACACCATACCTGCTTGCAGACGGACAAAGAACAATGATTTGTTGAGTAGATTGAATGTCAGCGTTTTGAAAGGGAATGGAACACGAATACATGCGTAAGGAGTATATATTATATAGTGTACTGCAATGCAAGTACGTGCAAGACTCACTACATTCACGAGTGCAATGCTTTAGGAAAATAGTACGACAGTATATAATGCAGCCCAGAAAATCCTTTTATATTTTCCCTTCTTGATAGCCAAACGTTTATGTTCTATGTACATCACATCACATAAAATGTGAGAGGATGGATGGATGAATAGATAAATGAAAGGAGAATGCAGTGCAATGGAATTGGATAATACTTTAATGTGGATTTTATCTATATCTACATATATGGCTGCTATAAAAGATCGTCTTCTAAACTACTTAAATAATAACCCAGGCAAACAGGAGTAAAAAGGTGGTTAACCAACTTTCAACTTTCAAAAATAAACTATATTAATACCAAAATTAGTAAAGCAACACAATTATGTCGACTTCAAATGAAATAAATAATTCTCTATGAATGAAATGTGCCATCGATCAATGACCAGTGTGATCACGATAGAAAGCAATAGGTATTTGAAAAAGTCCCATTTATTGTGAGGGAGACGTTTTACAACCATCACAAAGTGAAGAAAACTTCATAAATATGTACAGTAAAGTTAATTTGAAGTGGGTGTTATATAGGAAGAGCATAATTGAGAACAAACTTAATCCTTTCAATGCCTAATCTTTGTAAAGAATCGTTCCTGCGACAGACAGACACAAACTTAGTTTGTATAAAGTGATTCTACTTTTTATTTAGTAATGGTATGCTGTCCAGAGACCGAGAGAGTCTTTCCATGCCTAATCTTTGTAAAGAATCGTTCCTGCGACAGACAGACACAAACTTAGTTTGTATAAAGTGATTCTACTTTTTATTTAGTAATGGTATGCTGTCCAGAGACCGAGAGAGAGATACCTTTGAAAAATTAATGCTTTCTTGGTCCACTATTAAAAGTTGAATTTACCTTCGTAAAGGAATTGCAGTTCCATTTTGTTATGCAGTGCAAGAGCCATGGAGAATGAGAGGATTGCAACTAAAATGAGAGATGCTTTTAACATTGTTATCAAGTTGATAGCACATAACCAAAAAGTACGAAAGTGAGTTGAGTAGTTGTCAGTTGTTTTATCAACTACAGATACTCACTCTCTTAAAACAGAGTGTAAATGCGCATTGTGCAATAGAGGCTAAAGTGTATGTTTATCTATTATAATATTCGTATCATAACTTTTTTCATTGCTTTTTAAGAAGGAACATATTCTCTGGATTATCAGGAGCAGACGGCGGAAAGAGAAGAGCAGCTAAGAGGTCGTTTCATTTGTTATTGTCGCAGGAGGGTGAAGTGCTATAAGTTGTAATCAGCGAGCGATTGCACACTTCACTTCTTGTTGACTATAAAGACAAAAGGAAAGAGAGAGAGAGAGAGAGAAAGACGAGGAGGAAATCAAACTGTAGGCAGAATTAACATCCATCTACATGATTGTACATTAGGTGTGTACAGAAACTAGCACTCTCAGATCTATTCTATCTGTTGCTCAAAGACTGGATTTGGATGAGAAATGGTGAGAGCACTAGTTTGACGGAGAGTAGAAAAGAGGAAAGATGACAACAAGTTAGTTCAGTGAGTACAAAAGTTTTTGGTTCAAGTTTAAGTGCATCCCATAAAACTTGATAAAACATTCATAACATGGCAATAATAATATATGTAATGGTACTACTACATGGAAAAAAATGCATGAGAGCAAGAGGCCGAGGCTAAGCTACGAATTCTATAGTCTGCCAATAATCACAGTGACCCTTCTTGCAAGGAGCAAACATTAGTCAGCAATGTTATGTGTGTAGTATCCAGTCTTTTCATCCTACATCATTCACCTTCAACCACTATTAAACTAAACAGCTCTAGCTTACCATATTGCTTATATATTAGTGTTGGTAGTTATGTTGTAAAAGTGAACAAAACTTTGTTCCCCAGGAGAAGAGAAGAGGATGAGGAGAGAAAGATTTTTTTATTGGGAGAAGAAGTGTATTGCTTCGGGTGGTTTTCCTTCAAGTATCATTATTAAAATGTAGTGGACAACTTTCTTGCTTGCCCAGTTGCTTACCTGTTGTTCATTGTAACAACTTACCAGCTGGCTTAACTTTGAGCGTGTTCGGAGAGAGAGAGAGAGAGCAGAGGAGGAAAATACAATGTAAGATTAAGGCATATGTACGCTCGATATAATGAATGTAAATTTTCAACTGGATGGATCCATGCATGCATGTTAGCATGCAATCAAGCAAGAATGCCTGGCCAGCAATAGCATTTTGTCTTCGTTTTTCCACTAAAAATCATGAGTAACTTGAATCTAGCTTCAATCTATATACATATATATATATATATTTGTACGTAGATTTGATATATATATGTGGTTGTATGATACGATGATACCTTCGTCATTTTTTCATGGTGCTTTTTTCGCGTTTGCCTTTATTCGAAAAGAATGGGATAATATTATGGATGGAGTGTCATGTTTTCTGGCAGGTTTGCATGTATGTAAACTCCCTAAACTTGTCTGTGTTTACTTGCTCACACCTTTCTAAGGTTTTTAATTTGCCGATACTATAAAGTAATATACCCAAATGAGTNGCCGATACTATAAAGTAATATACCCAAATGAGTATGAACCTCCTCTCTATATCTCCTTTTCCCTAGCCTTTACTCTTGATCTTGCATGACTTAATACACTCACCTTTACATTCGATTACGTTTTTCGTTTATGCTTTTTCCTGTTGTTTTGCCTGCATACATCATCCTCATTTTACCTGATACCGAAGACGATGCCAGAAAGATGAAGAACTAGAGAATCCTTTTTCATATTTTCCCCATACAATTTTACCATCACTATAATATACATACCTACATATATACATATACACACATTTACTTTTACAAAAACTCTCTCATTATTATTGGCGGTGTCTTGTTTTATGTTTTCAGATATAACAGCTTATAACAGCAACAAGTTAGATAAAAAGTCGACTCACGACGACGACCATCATGATGATGCTGATGATGACCATTGCTACCACACTATTAATGAATGCAAGTAACCGCACAACTTACACCAGCAGCAAAAGCAACTATATATGCATGTAGCTTATAAAATCCATTCCTTTCTTTACTGGAATCAGCGATCGCCAGCATTGAAAATGAAGAAACGGACGGAAGATGGACATTTTTACTGAATTTTCTCACGGCTCTTCTCATACAACTTTACCTGTTGTCAGTACAAATCTATATGGGCATCTCATATTGCTGCAGTTTCATTTTATACCCTATATATATATACAACAACTGCAATCCATGTTCACGACGAAAAACTTCAATGTATAACAGCATTATATTACGAAGGTACGCCCTAATCTGTGTGGTGGTACCTCTAACACCTCAGAAACAAAACTTCAACGCCTGGATAAAGTCTTTTTCTCTCCCAACCTATACATCATAACTTCGTAAAGTATGCCGCTTCTGCTAATAATGCAATACTGTGGTTGTTAGTTTTATTCCTCTTATTTGCTCCGCTCTCTCTCTAGAGAGATATATATAAGATATTCTATTGTCTACCACAGAATTACTAATCAACCGACCAATTATTATTGGTTACGATATTACAACCCTCAAACCTAACTTGTATTGAAAAGTAAGAAATTCAGAGGGAAATGAAAACTTATAAATACATTCTATACAACCCTTTGAGCATTCCCCGACAAAAAAATAATGCGTTTCTTCCCTTTTGTTTGAAAATGCAATCTTCTTGATCTTCTTAGGAGGCATCGTCTTCCTTTTTTCTGAAGGGGTAAGCTAGCATAAAAAAAAGAGTTTTTTATGGAGTATCCGAATGTTGCATACTTTTGATGAAAAATATTATACAACACTCACCGAGAGGTGCATGTGCACCAAACTCCATACACCCAAAAATACCTGAATTTCTTTGACTGCATGCTGCCTCTAGTTGATCAGTGTTGGGTTGTAATAAGACGTTCTGGCAATCATGGTGGCATTGCTTAGGAGTATTTTGAGATTGGTCGGTGGTGGCTTATACCTTGGTGCAGCGGGTCCTCCTACTGTGGTGGCTGCTGGTTGTCTTAGTTCAGTTGTTTGTAGGTCTTCAAGCTGTTAAACTTACCTTTGAGATGGAAATGGAGTATATGATGTGCATAGTAATGGAGTAAGGAATCGAACCGTAACTGAAGCATAAAATTTTTCCCCTTTTCCGTTTTCAGCCTTAAAAGGATACCAAGTAATAATATATTTTTGGATTTAGCTTCGAGAAATATCAATTTTATAGATGATTGGTTTTTACAGCTTCTTCATTTTTATTGCGCTGGGATAAATTAAAGGAGGAACAACTGTTTTGTGAAACAATTGCCATAATTTAATTTTCACTTTCAAAAATAATTCTAACTATGGAACAAAAAACTTTTGTCCACAGCCTTGGGTTCTTATCGGATCGATGTGCAAGCAGCAGGTAGTATATAAATTTGCATAATTAAGTCGATGCCAAGAGTCGGTTCGCATCATTCAAGGAAAAAGTTGTTGTTGACAAACATAAGTAGCTTCCAAAGAATTTCATTGAAGTTGCTTAACAACCTATTACAGCAAATGTTGAAAATCTCCACCTTAAAAACTTGTTCCCAAAATATAGAAGCTACATTAGGTAATAATATATTATCTCTCTTGTCCTAACATCCTCTGTCATAAAATTTCAACAGCATTCTTACACCAGGTATATAGGTGGATAAAACAGGATAAAAAGTTTTTTTTATGCTCGTACAGTCTTACCTCTTCGTCATTATTGCTAAAAATACATTTACATTCGTTACAAATGGTCTTGTTCTGACTTGCACGATTTTTCCAACATTATTTATACACTTCATATCACTCCGATAAAAATGAAAGTTGAAACGAGACAGAGATTGTGAGTCGCTTCAAAACATTCTCGATACCTACATTTTGAGCTTTGGTATTTATTAACTTCTCTACATCAACCACGTCAAATGTATACGCATTGTGTAATTCCATCCACTTTTTTAAAACTATCGTTCCGTTAATGAACAAATATAAAAGTAACGTTATACGCATCTCACAAACTATTCTGAGATTGGAGTTATGTGAGAGCTAAAAACAATGTGGGGCATCAAGCAGACGGACCCAACAAAGGAATGCATGAAAAATGGAGTCAGGGGATATAAAACATTTGAAAAATTTCACGATATGACATTTTAAATGACGACACGATATTTTAAAAGCAAAACAGAGTCAGGACCATCGATATCTACAGTTTGTCTGCCCTTCAAACTGCTTATGGGTCAGACAAAACCCATGAGACTTATAGAGGTATCTCGTTGTTGGCATGCATAACTTGTCTATCTCCCGTGGTTTAAGAGGTTTGTTTTCCTCGATGATGTTTTCTTCCTTTTCCAATGAAATATAACGTAATGTGATGCAATGATAATCCAATGCATCATATAGAATGCATTAAAGTACGAGATACACGGATTGGAATGTATGGTTTGTGATCTTCCGAAAAATGGAAAAAGCTTCCAGCTTTGTCAGGCGTACATTATAAATATAGATACAAATACAAATGCATCGATTGTAAGTAAAAGCTAGCAATCACGCTGCTGGAGCAGACATATGGCATCGTTGAGTTGAGAAAACACATGTATCCATATAAAGGAAAATGTGTACAAACATTAAAACTATGTTTGTATTTTGAGCATATAGCATACCTACATATATCTTTTACTAACTAATACAAAACATAGTACGAGTCAGAAAGACAAAGACTTAGGGGAAGGAATGAGAGAAGTTGGAAGATATTTGGGAGAGAAAAAAACGAAATATAAGATAAGAACGAAATAAATATTTGGAGTATGCGAGAAGAAGATCCATCTATCCCTTTTCGTTGTGATAATTTACACAAATACAAAGTCACAAGATGAAGATTCTTTGCCATTGTCTCGCTATGCTCCATTTGCTGACTTATTCAGTCCTTCGGCTCGATGCTCTCAAGGTATTACCATTATTACCCCTGTATTTATCGCCGTTTGTGCCGTTCGTGTTGACGCTTTTGAAGTGAGTTACGAGACTGTAGAAATAATATATTTTATGTAACTTCTACACAAAAAGAGATCTTTACGTCTTCTCTTCCATTACGTAATGTACATGCAATGCACTACACTACTGTTTATTGTTAACACAACTGTTTCAGAAAAAAACGGAGGAGCATCGAAAAATACTACTAAAAGAAAGTTTTTCCCACTTAATGGCAATGTTTTTATTGACGGTTGACGTTTTCTACCATTGTGATGCTAAGTTAGCTCTAACAAAACAGGATGATCCTGAGTGTATAAGGAGTGTCTCGTACAGAGTCTTAAGAACAGTTAAGGGAATTATCGCTCCACTTAACTAGAAATCCCCCCTATTGCAGCTCTTTCGGCACTTGAGAAAAATTGGGAGGTTAAAATAAAAATATCTATATACTACTTTCATGACTGTCGCGAACATGGCCGTGTACATGTGCTTTATACTAGAAATCCCCCCTATTGCAGCTCTTTCGGCACTTGAGAAAAATTGGGAGGTTAAAATAAAAATATCTATATACTACTTTCATGACTGTCGCGAACATGGCCATGTACATGTGCTTTATTGCATATACAACCAAATCTTGCCGTTTTCATAAGTAATAATATGTAGCAGAGTTTTTAAATGCGTAGTTTTATCGTTTCGACTGAACATTACATTCAAATTTCCAACGGCTAACATTCATGAACTCGACTCATTTCAGATTCAATAATACTTTAGTCATGCAGATATATAGGTTGTGCAAAAGTGGTAGGTGAGTTTTAAATGAAACGGCAGCAGTTCTAAGCAGGGTTCCCTTTTTAATTTCACTTACCCCATTTCACACAATACGTTGGTGATATACGGAACGGATATTTACGCACATATAACAATCGAGCCACATTTCGTTATAATGAGGCGCATTACAGGGTTGGTATGACTCTGTAAAATATGAGTCTTTTACTTGTATCATTATCGTGAAAAAAAAGAAGAGTATAGAAATTCCTCCGAGCACAATGCAAACGGTGGAATAAGATAACATGCCAAGTTGTTCATCTTTCCTTCATACCTTCAGGCACTGAATTAAGGCTAAGGTTCTTCATGGCACCAACTATTCACCTAAATGGTAGTGCTGTGCTTGTGTTCTTCGATGTATCTTTGAAGTTTTAAGCTGACTGTTCTATCTCTTATGTATGTATGCAGCATCCAGTGTAACTTTAATGGGAATGGATCTACGGATAGTAACACAGTCGACAGGCCGTACTTAAACTCATGCCCCTAATCCACTCCAATCTTATAGCAAGCTCCATCTCTGACAGACA
>JAANSM010005199.1:0-10368 GCA_036850725.1 Orchesella villosa | reverse complement strand
TGGTCCCTAAGCCCCACGAAACATCTGCCGGCTGCTTACAGCTTTTTCTTTCTATACCAGAACCTGAATATTTGAAAACTAAATTACAGAGGAATACGTATAGTGGCAAAAATGTTCATAAGTGCATTTAATGAGGCAGACAAAGGGCATGCATGATAATATTAAATGATTATGTATGGCTGGCTTTCATACATATTCATATATGGTGTATGGTATACATAAGCTTATAAGAACAGATCTGTATCACATCGGTTTGAGGGACAGAATCAGTTTCTGTCAGCCAAACCTTCTCCAAATACGAGTATGCATGATCTATTTGATTGGCTATAAAACCATCGTTCACAGAAAACAGTACAAACCAATATAATATATAATCAATAATGTTAATGTTAGGTAGGACACACACATTACGGAGCGATTAGAATATTATGTATGAGAAGTAAGGAAACTATCCAAAACATGTTGTATTAATTAATTTGAATTCAAGATTCAAGTTTACGCTGGACTCAAGAACTAGCAATTAGCGTGCATTTATATCTTCAAAATTCTGAATTTTATTGAAACCAGATATACGTAATAATAATAAATCAATCAGTATTTTCATTACTTGAACTGAATTTTAATATTTTTGAGTAAAGAGAGATATTATTATCAATTACAAACTAAGTATGTCAAGAAAAAGTTAATAACTTACATGAACAGTATTCATCCCAACGTATCCCTTCTTGTCATGGGCATTTGCTTGGAAGAGTGATTTTGCGAAATCCATGTTTAAAAATGTAACACGACCAGTGATGAAAAAACAGCGCAATGCTTACTAAAATGATATTAAACTGAAGTTTCTGATCAGTTTGTTTATGTATCTGGCCAAAATGTATATAATACGGCGTTTGTAGTTTGTACGCTCAGTAACCACAGACTTTGATGTATGTTCCAAATGGCATTGGAATTGCTTTGTAAGAGAGAGCAGCAAAAAATCCGTAGAGCTATAATATAGCCGTGTTATTGTGGTTTATAGCAGGAACTGGAATTGGCCACAAAAGGACTGCTGATGAAGAAATGTCTAATCCTGAGTTAGAAGATAATAAGTGTATATCTATCTACACCTCATTCTTTTCCGTGCTTTAAAATGTTAAATCCAGCAGCGTGTTCTTCACCACTGGAAAAATCTCACTTGTACAAACACTTCAAATGAAAGTGAAGCTCAATAACCCAAACGTTGTCAGACTATTTACTTAAGGTTGCGTCGTCCTTAAATTATATTGAAAGGGAAATGAGACGAGAAAAAGCAACGTTTTGTACTTTAAGATGTTATCATTGAGACTGGAGTTTAGAAGAAAAAATAATTTATACGCATTTCTCTTTTCTATACTTAATAATAATTCAATTGTAATAAAACAAGATGGACTTTTTTATTCTATTACGTCCTATACTATATGGATCCCATCCAATCCAGGAAGAAAGTTTTTTTTGGAAGAGAAGTTCATAAAGCACATTTGAAAGGGCGTATTTTGCCTCCTTCCAGTTCCAACCACCTACAACATAAACGGAATATAATGTACCTTTCTCTGTATGTCACTGATTTTTACTCTAGCTCTCCTTTCTAGTCTGGAAAGAGAAATGCCTGGGTATAGAACATGGAAGTGGAATTGCTTTCCATATATCCATATCCCTACACAGTCAATATCACATCGCATTGGCATGTTTTCATTTTCGCCAGCTTGTTGGTTTCTATGTTTCACCACATGGGAAAGAAAGCTGGTTGACGTCAATAGATAGTAGTTTTACATTGCAAAATAAATGTGGTTTGGTGTTTATGTTTCTAGTTACACTTTGCTATAAAACTGATAGACAAACAATGCATTTTGTGAACATACAGTGGGCTATCTTATACCGTCAACTATATATCAACATTATATTGTTAGTATGCTTTTACCGTACTGGAAATGCAACGAAGCGAAAGAAAGTAACTTTACTATATGTGCATAGATTGTAGATATAATATGCTTGGAGCCCACGCATGTTGCACTGTATGTATTTTTTATAGTACCTAAAATAGTATCTTGACATATTGGATGTTATTACATGTCCATTCCATCAAGGTTTTTTGCTTCGTGCCTCAATTAACATGCATGGAAATTGTTTACATGACTGGTTCATTGCCTCCAGATTTTTTACGTTGTATTTTGTAAACATGGAGGTGTTTTTAGATGTATTAGAAGTAAATAGTGAACATGTATATGGCATGTACACAGATTTGGGTCATATATCATGATATCAGATATAAAGTTTGCGTGAGTGAATAACTATGCGCCATTTTAATAGTATAATTCATAACATAACAGAAGGACGATGACAAGGATTATTAACGAAGAAGCAAACCTTGTCAAACTGTTAAAGAACTGCCAAAATGAAATCAACAATTGACTGGGGAAAAAGCGAAAATACTGGAAGAAAGACGTTATGATTTCTTGTGCAGATTTCAATATGCAGTCTGCGTACGACAAAAATAACTTAGAATATAATCTATAATGTATAACATTCCTGACACAGATTACAGAAGGTCAAACCGACCAAACTGACGATGGTCTAAAAGACAATTTGGATGACGTCATGCATAAGATGATTACCGATGTTTCTATAGCTATGCTTTATAGTCGCTGCTGCATATGTCAAGATCTGACGAATGCAAGAAGAGATTGATCAGTAGCTGTGAAACGATTCTTCATGTCAGGTATGAAATATGGAAATAGGGGTCTGATCTAGACACTTTGCTGGAATTGGAAGTTCCATGAGCTCATTTGATTGATCTGTAGCTGTGAAACGATTCTTCATATGTCAGGTATGAAATGTGGAAATAGGGGTCTGGTCTAGACACTTTGCTGAAATTGGAAGTTCCATGAGCTCATTGCTGAATGTCTTCATTTGTGATATTCTATGCGTATTGCGCTCTACTACTTACTACTATGAAAAAACTAAACCGTCTTATCAAAGAACCTACAATTTAGTTAATAATTCTATGCATCTTATTGAGATACTATATATGTACTCGTCATTTGGGTAGATATCGCAGGTAATAATAAACCTGCGAAGGTTCTTAAATCTATATATTTCCAGACAAAGGGTCAAGGGCAGATGAAGCCGAATTAAAACATGTTTAAGGAGGACACGTTATTCACTCTGATAAAAAACTGGTGGAAATACAAACCAGAAGATGAACTATACTATCGACTGCAAGAAAATCCATACTGGCCTTTTAAGATGATAGCAGATGGATACTTTTATGTGGTCGCACAAAGTGACAGGTACACAAAGAGATTGAGTTGGGATGTAAACAAAAAAGTCATGAAGTAGAATCCTATTATAACATAATGTATGTGTATATGTAGATACTATAATTTTCAGAGCTGCTTATGGGATGTGGTGCTTAATTGCCACCGTTGTGTGCTATACAATATGCACGGTAATATTAGGTTTTTATTCAATTCCCCAATCGTTTTTCCTTATAAGCTTGCTTGCCAGCTTGTGGACGCTCCGAGGAAGGATTGCTTGGAGGGAATTAATTATATCTCGAGTAATCACTGCAATATACTGCTTCACACATTTATCAATAAGGCACAGCAGATGCATACATATTTCCTGTTTGGAATACTTGTGTGACATATGAAATCCCAAATTCCAAAGACTGGGCCCATATATTTAATTAGATTTCTGGCTTTACCAGCAATATTTCAACGTTGATTTCAGCGAGGACGTGGTAGCTACATGCTCCGTGTCCTTTCCAACCAGGAAAAGCTTATTCAACACGAGCTAAGAAATATTTATATACGACTTGCAAAGAAGGATGACTCCTCTGGCGATCCTTACTTTTGGCTTAATTTAAGTGGATATGAATTGGACGACTATCGAATTACGCGGATGACAAAAGCGGAGTCTGCACTGAGAATTATGGGCATGCGACTTGCGTATCGATTGGGAGTTAACTTTTTCGATTGGAAAGATGAATCTGTCAGTGACACAGAATAAAATGTCATTTTCACATTTTATAACTCAACTGCTTCAATTTCATAATGAGATGAAATATTTTAAATTTTTAGGAAGAACACCTTGTATTTCATTATAAAACTCATAGCAAGCTAGAATTCCGTCCTCCATCAATGCCTATGAAAGCTATTAAGGATGACACGAAAGGAAAGGATTCAATAGCGGTGGATGACAAAAAGTCCACTTCAGAAACACGAAAAGCAGCCTTTCTCTCTGTGCCAAAACGGAGGGGACGCGGAACCGCTTCGGATGAAGCTCTAGTCATCTAAAAAACAAACAGGTCAATCTGTGGAGGACGGTGGAAAGAAGAAAGTTAACATTACTCCAGGGAGCGATACAAAAAACGTATGAATCTTTGTATGTGATGATGGGATATATAAAACAATTATACATGAAAAACAGCCACTGCCAATCACATCTCAAAACTTGAACAGAATTTTATTTCGTACGAATTGTACATTTAAATTTTTTCCGTCAGATTTTTTCTTGTGTTCTTTGAAATTCTTATCATTCTCACGCCCCATTTGCGTCCCTATTACATCGTTCTATCATGAACTTCATCTACCCCGAATATTCGAACAAGATGGTGCCTACATGGGCGACAGTCATAGCGAAACATATCCACCCAAGTAAGAAAAAACGCTGAAAACAGGGGAGGTAAGTAAAGTATGCATTTCCATCTTGCTTCGCCGAGATTAGGATTGATTTTCATTCCTTCACTGAAATAGCTTTCTACAGTCAATTAGAATGCTTTCAGAATTCTAAAGTCTGTACCATCATCAGTTTGTTTGGCTGGGCCTTTACTTCATAGCCATGTGGAACGAGGAAGGAAGGAGTTATATCAGCAATCGTGTACATGCATGAACCGAGCCCCTTTGAAAATGCAGATGCAACATGTGAAATTGCATAAAAAAATTAACCTCAACGCTTTATCATACACATCTCCACATTGTGCTTAAGTTTTCATGTTCCATCATCATCATGATCACATCACTAACAAAATGAAAACAGCAACATGCATAATTTGCTTTGCGTTGTGTGTTGTGAGCACATGCATTCATGCACAATCGGGTAATTTTGGCAGATTTATTTTTAGCCAACAACTACATGAACTAGAAGAAATGTTAGATCAAAGCAACAGTCTTACTTTACTTCAATAAAGCAACCTTCGTACACGTTTGGCAGCTTAGCTTTGGTTGTGGTTATGTATATACCATTTTTAAATGCCTACTTTGTAGTGAGATCTCACAGCATGTTTGATGGTAGTTTTTATGCACCTTAGAAAATGTACCAATACTACCACTACTGCAATGCAGTAATTTGCTTCTTCCGATTCTCGTACATATAGGATCCTTCAGAACTTCTGTATTCTTCATTTCATACTGTGAACTGAAACACGTAATTGCACATATAGTATATGTATTAGTGCACATGTTACATATATATTTGTAAATTGCATTCTGTATTTGTCACTTAAAGTTTTGTGGGGCCAAGGCCAACTTATGTGTAATACGAGATATAGTTGATAGTATTTAAAAATTGCATGAGCTAATATGTAATAAGCATGTGCTCTGCCTTTTTAGTTTACTTTTTGAGAAAAAATATATAATTTTGCCTTATTCAAAATCAAATTCTGTGCATAGTATTATTATTTGTGGTCAGTTGGATTGAGTGTAATGTAACGCATCATAAGAAAACATTAAGGAAAAGCATTATATTTTGTGCGAGTGTAAAATAAATTCAAGGTCAACTCGCAGTCATTTGTGTGTTGTGCTCCACGCACCATAATCTGATTTGCATAGCTGCATAAAAGGTAATCATATCACAAACATGATGATGTGATTGTCAAGATGTAACCCACAATGGCCACAATGTTTGGTGCTTTAATATAATGGTAGAATATCTGGTACATAATATGATGTACTTATTCCAGATTCATATAAATATTCTCATACAAAATGGCTGAGGAAGACATTGAAAGAACTATCAAGAAAGCGCAGTTAAGAAAAGCAACAAAGGATCTAGTAATCCGTTTGTTTATCCTTTTTCTATTGACCGCTGCTGGAGGATTCCTTTTTAGAGTAAGATTTACTATTTTCATACTTGATTTAAAAAGTTAACTTGAAAATAGCTTAAAATTTAATACCCTATCTTATTCTCTAGTGGGCAGAAGGAACGACAGAGCTTGAATATAAATGTGGTGTCAAGAAAGTCCGTCGAGACTTTGTAGATAATCTTTGGCAATCCTCCCGGTTTATGAATGAGGATGATTGGAAATCAGTTGCACGAAGACGGTTACTCAAGTTTGAGGATGAGTTGCATGCAGCGTATGAATCCGGAATGGATGCGGATTCCGGAACTAAGACGTGGAATTTCATGAACGCAGTTTTCTATTCCATGACCATTATCACCACGATTGGTATATATGCTAACGATTTGCGGAACCGGATTTATAAGAAATTTAAATGACATACATGTGTCTTTCTGTGCCCTGGGGTTTCTATTATTCCCTTTTCTATGATACAGGTTATGGTCACATTTCACCGATAACCTTCACAGGACAATTGTTTACAATGTTGTATGCGTTAATTGGTATTCCAATCTTTACAATTGTGGTGGGCGATGCTGAAAAAGTAATGACTCTCGCTTTGAAACTGTACTTGACAAGTAGTTCTGAAACTAGGAAAGGTACTTACAACTTCGTTTCATTAAAACATCTACGCGACTTGAAATTATATGAGCACCACTTGTCCTACAAATATAATTTGATATTTGATACATCACTTTTTTGATATTGCAGCATACACGGTTGATGATGAGTTTAATGTGCCATTGAAGACTGGTTTAAGTATTTTGACAATGTACTCATTAATCGGGACGGCAGCGTTTGCCTACATAGAATCGGAATGGGGCGTTTTCAGCTCATTCTATTTTGTGTTCATTACAACTTCCACAGTGGGCTTTGGAGATTACTTCCCAAGTGTAAGAAATTCATTTTAATTGACTTTTTGCATAATCTTCCTTTCTTTCCTGACGTTTTACTTACGCTCAGATTGAAACAGATATATTCTATTTTTCTCCAAAACATGCATAAATTTTCTAACCTGGTTTTCAGAATCCTGTCGTTGCTGTCATGTCGTCGATTTATTTCTTGTTTGGCTTAGCATTATGCTCAATGGTACTGGGATTGATTCAGGTACAGGCATATAATAAAACACTCATTATTTTATTTGCATTTTCTTATATGCAAATCGATATTTACATTTGGCCTGTTTTTGGATGTACAGGAAACGTTGGATGCTCCAATAAACAATCTCACCAAGAAGACCGCCTTTATTTTAGGAATGGGACCTGAGCCCATTGAAACCAACCGTTCAACATCTGAATCTGAGGAGCACATCAAGGGAGACTAAACATCTTTAAATGTATTAGGATCATGATAAAAATGAAATGCATCGTAGCATTCTTGACCAAAGAGGATGCAAAATTCTTTGGGAAAACTACCAATATCAATATGTGCTCTTTTAAATACTTACCACATTATAACTACCAGAAATAATATTGTTAGGTTGTGGTTGTACTTAATCATACTTAACACATTGTAAACAATAATGCAATCAGTCAGCAATAAATTATTGGAATACTATTTACTAAAACTGAAGGGTTTTGACTCAACTACATCTTGACAAAAAGCTATTTACAAGCAATTGTGAACATGTGAAAATGATCATGGGAAGCTGCATGTATCCATATGAAGAATTTTTTAACTGTCAACGCATTATCAATTATAGTTGATAATCAGTTTAGGTAAAATAAAAAACAGAAGGATCCTGTTATCATGTGTGCATAGTTTCTCAAATGTATGTTTAATTGAAGCACAAAAAGAAAGTACAAAGTATTATTCAAAGCATTCATGTACTTAAAACTTTGGTTGACTAAAAATATAAAAATAGGTAAAAGTATTGAAGTATAGAAAATCCCTTATGATAAATATCCAAATAGTGATTTAAAAAGTGGTATGCTTTATGTTCTTGGTTTGGCTGCCTGCAGACTTGGTCATCGCCCTTATTGAAGACGTCATGTATCTACTCCTCACGATCACCCGCTCACCGCGATTCTCTTCATTATTGTTCCTGAAAAAATTAGAAAATGTATTTTACTTTCACTAAAAAGAATGTAATAAGTTTGGAAATAACACAGTTTAATTTTCAAATAAGAACCTGGAAGTACGAGTTGCAGTAGAAGTAGAACTTTCCTTTGGTTGTTGAAAAACCTTTCCATACACAAGGTCAAAAACGCTGTGGACTAGGTAGCGAAACACATTCAAGAAGGTACTACAGAAGCCTAGACTCGTATGTAGCAACCATTCCAATGTCCTAATAGTACTAACGTTATCAGGACACCATGTCTTCAACAAAACTATCACACCGATGTCGACAATTAAAAACGAAATGAATGTAATAAATATCACCCATGCAAGTTTCATCACAAGATAAATTGCTTGTGGAATCACATAGAGAGCAATTAAAAGAGCGAGAATTTTTTTTACGTTTCTAGAATTCATGGTTATTGAAATCATTTTGATTGTCGTTTTTTTCAAAATTGGTATTTTACAATTAAAATTTGAAAGATTTGTGCAAACTGTAATAAATATCAAAATATCAAAACAGAATGTTAAGCTAGTGGCTTTGATGGGCGGTAATAATAGGACTGAAGATATTAAAGTACAAAGACTGTGTTTTATTTTTGACTTGTATAAAACATAAAATGTTGACCAGCTGAAGCTTTTGCCACATCAGAATCAGACCCCAGTTACCCAGACCTTCAAATAACTCAGTAGTTTTGTAGTATCAGCACATATTTTCTTCTTGAAAAATCAAAGTCAACTTATGATTTGTAAGGTGCATGCTTGCATGCATATGCAACACAGCTTTACTAGATGTAAAAAAACGAATTATAACAAAAGTTTTCTTTGTGTAGTTAGTGTAAAATGTAAAAACCAGGTTTACATAAACAAATGAGGACTGAGTATATCACCGGAATAATCTCTTTACAAGTTGAACAAATGAGTTAAGATTTTATTCAAATATTCAAGTTAACTGTATTCAAAATTACAGAGGGTTCTTAGGATTAGCTTGTGTACACAGAACATCCCTCTTGTTTAGACTTCAAGTTAAATGCAAAACAAAAAATCTTAATTATATCAAGTACACGTCTAAAATAAAACACACACTATATACTAACAACTGCAACAAGGTAGAATGTGGGGTATCATGAGACGCATTCTGATCACTTTTGGGATTTAAGAAGTCCTTTCTTTCCTTCATTCTTCCCATCACCTCCTTCTTCCCCTCCAGTTTTTTGTTGAGTTCGTGATTCCGGATAAACTTTGCGCGCATCCTTACCAAGAAATGATGCTCGCAGTTTTAAACTAGTCCTCGCCTTTGACTTAGACTCTTGTTGTTGTTGATTACCATCTGGACGTTGTTTTCTTGCTTTCTCTCGAACTTTTCCTTCATCTTCCATATTAGTGAGTCGAGAGTACCACTCATTATCTTTTCTATTCATTATTTCTCGAATCACTTCGTCCCTTGATTTGAGCCATTGAGGTGAATACTGCCCAAGACCTTTTCGCTTGCTCTCAAGAGTTTCCAACCCAAGCGCGCCATATAGCTGAATCTTCCTTTTAAGTTGTTGTGCGTGCTGTTCCGTAGACATAAAAATTACGTCGTTTGGAGGGTATCCATCTTCTTCCACTAAAACTTAAATTGTAACAAAATCTTGAGAAGAGGAGAAAATAAAATTGAAGCACATAAACTAAAATTACTAATTAAAATAGACTACATACTACGAAGATTTTCGTTAGCCACCTCCATCCCTAGATGGAGCATGTCATAAAATATTGGAATTGGTATTGTTTCCGCTTGATAAGACTGGATTTCAATAAGATAATCTAAATGAGCCTCATCCAATGCTACAGCGGACATCTCGTCGTATTTCTTCTGAGTGTTTTCTATAATCAATCATGAATATATAAAGTCATGCACATATCTTAAATCACATATAGAAAGCCTGAGTATTCATCTTAATACCGTGTCTTCCGCGTTGAACAAATCCTTCTAAAGCTTCACGTTTGGGTGCTACTCTGTATATCATTTAAGTTACAAATCAATTTAAGTTGTCAAATGGCATAAATTCAATTACTTATAATGTAATGTATTGCAGTGTGACCACTGATAAAATTCGTACTTGCTAATGTCCAACCCCTTTATGCAGTCGTCAGTCGTCCAGCAGCCTCGGTAGCGTCCTCTGCAGTTTTAAAAT
>JAANSM010005198.1:0-10368 GCA_036850725.1 Orchesella villosa | reverse complement strand
AGTAGATTAAAAGAAAGGTAGAAAAAAAACTACACGAACCTTAATGCACGACATAAACATCGTGGTGAGTCAGGTTATGTATATAGCAACAAACATATTATTTTACTTGGAGTAGCGAAGGCAGAAGAAGAAGCGTATGGTAAACAGGATACTCATCAGTAGTATATACTACGTATATACGATGTCAACCCAAAGATAGTAACTAGAATTTTTCTGGAAAGCATATTTCCCAAAAAGATGTACATCCATATCATCTTTTGTTTAAAGGTTGAGGAAGAATAATCGAGAGAGAAAAATGCGATCATGATATACATGATAGTGTTCATATAACATGGTCATTGGTCATAGATTAAACTAGACGAGTATAACATTTACTTCTGTGTTCTACCAGTGTATTCTTTTACACACACGATGATTCACAAGGTGATCCTGTAAACGTTTTCTGCAGAAATTTAAGCAAAATATCCAAATTATCTGATGAGATATAGTTAATTTTCTAACATGCCACGAATTTGACATTCATTGCTCCTTGAGTACATGAACCAACTTTATAGTGTGCATGTATGAACATGCATAATGTGGTCATTTTTCTTATTTTTTTATGACAATAGAAGATCAGTGTACAAACCCTACGCATTAAGATATAGATGATGTTGTATTACAGGTGAATATACAATGGAAAGATAAAGTTTGGTACATTACTTAGGATTACTTTTACTTAGAATAGGAATGAAAGGAATGGTCAGGGAAGCTTATGATCATTTGGACGATACAAAGTAAAGTACTTATTCAAGTGCTTTAAAGTAGAAATAGTAATCATGCGAAATGGAAGGACTCTATACTCTATGCACATTTTTTAAAGTTATAGGATTCCTTGTTTACAGGACAGCGTGGTACCCCGAATGAGCTTCATAAGCCAAGTCCATATAATAGCATTAACTGGTCATTCCCTCTAGAATTTTCTGATTATTCACAATTTATCTTTATTGCCAATACCAAACAGAACCTGCTCAATCTTCCGGAGAATGTCCACGTCAGTTTGGACTCTTTAGGTCTGCAAATCGGTCCTGACCAATGCAGCAGTTACATGAACTGCGTAGGTGGAAAAGCTAGCATTAATCAATGTCCAGAAGGTTTGGCTTTCAATGAAGAGACCATTAGATGCGACTGGCCAGATCTTGTTCCAGGATGTGAAGGTGCAGTCTTCCGTTTCCAATGCCCTGGTGTAAGAGTTGATGCTGATTTGGGACATCCAAGGTAAATTAGGTTTTTTTTGCATACAATATGCAACTACTTAACTTCTTTGCAGCGATTCTTCTTTAAAGAATGCATAGGACAATGGATAGCTAAAATATTTGTTCCATCTAAATCTAGATATTCAGATCCAGACGATTGTAGAAAGTTTTATGTATGCGTTGAAAATGTGAAGCCAAGAATGCATAGCTGTGGAGTTGGTTATGTTTTCAATCCAGATTTGGGAGTATGTGATGAGCCACAAAGTGTTCCTAATTGGTGAGTTAAAATGAAGCAAAAAGTTCAACAAAATTTAAATGAGCATGCATTGCAATGATCTTGAAATCCATTGAACCATTTTACCTTTTCAGTGCCAACTACTATCCAAAGGCAGTTCTTGATGCTATACAGACCCTGAAGCAGTTTGACAACCGACTTTTGTAGAAAAAAACGCGAATGCTACTTTTATGTTAGCTAAAGGTGTTCAATGCAGCCATTCTCATTGTAAATGTAACACAAAAAATGATTTTACATGAATATGACTTCAGAATGCTTCCCATAAATATAACATCGATGCTAATGTGTCATAAAACAAGTCTGTCTTTACATATCTGATGTGTTGTTAAGAAAAGTGAGTGTATCAATGAATTTTTGTTTCTGTTTTAAAATGTACGAGTTTTCTACTTAAATAAACCACACCCTTCAAAAAACCCATGTAATTTTCGTTCATTACGAGTGTAAAAATGCGATTTTTATTTTGTTTCTAATTCAAAAGTTGATAAAATACCATTGCGGCAGATAAACTGTTTCTGGGCGGAACACAAAATGTTTGATGATTGCGATTGCTTAAAAAAAGTATAAAATGTTCAATATGACGCTTACATTCTGACAAAAGTCCCTATTGCCCTATAAAATCATAAAGTTAAAAAATACGTTGATAAATAAAGCTTATAACCTACTCAGTCATCATCCTCCTCTACCTCAGAACTATCATCATCAGAATCAATATCGCTGTGACTATCTTTATCACTGGGAGAATTTGCAGGACCAATGTTGGATGCACCAGGTGATATTTTGTTTCTAATTCAAAAGTTGATAAAATACCATTGCGGCAGATAAACTGTTTCTGGGCGGAACACAAAATGTTTGATGATTGCGATTGCTTAAAAAAGTATAAAATGTTTAATATGACACTTACATTCTGACAAAAAGTCCCTATTGCCCTATAAAATCATAAAGTTAAAAAATACGTTGATAAATAAAGCTTATAACATACTCAGTCATCATCCTCCTCTACCTCAGAACTATCATCATCAGAATCAATATCGCTGTGACTATCTTTATCACTGGGAGAATTTGCAGGACCAATGTTGGGTGCACCAGATGAACTAGCAATGTTGCCAAATGCTGCCTGTCCATCAGGGACGAATAATGGAGCTTGTCTCTTACTATGTTGTTTTTTTTCCTTTATTTGCATTTGCATTCTTGTTGTGGGTTGCTTCGTTTTCCTGCTCATCTTCTGCGTTGTCTTCGATTTCCAGCTCACTCAAATCGTCCTCATCTAAATTAAGGGATGCTTCTTCTCCAAGCTCTGCAAGTTTAGCTAGTTTGGCAGGATCCTTCTTTCCATAATAGTCTTTGCTGTAATAACAAAGAATGGACGAAAAAAAATATTTTAATTAGTTGAACTAGTACATGATTTATGCAGGAAGATGTGTGCAGGAAGATTTGTAAAAAGAAAAATCAACTATGCTACTGAATGCGTGATTGCTTTGTCAAACACTATAATTTGCATACCATTGTGGAACCTTCTTTGGCTGATCACAAACTCCGTGCTTGGGATTGAATACTTTTCCTAATGAACATCCTGCAATTCTTGGCCTGCCGTCAGCGAAGCAAATGAAATATTTCCTGGGAAAATATCATCAAAGAAAAATGAAATTGTGTTATTTCACACGTGTTTTAAATAGCTAAGTTATTTGGATGTATACTCAGTAATTCAAGTCTCTGTAATTTTTTCCATTTTACCTGCAGTTGGTAGGATGAGCAACCCTCTCATGGTCACCAAACTTAAGGCGAGCGAATTTCTTTCCGTAGTTTGGACAAGTGAAATTAAGAACCGTGTCTGGTCTGCAGTCTACTCGATGAGAGAGATCGGGATGAATGCAGGCACCTTTGCTGGGGTCAAAAATGACACCTTCGGGACAAGTTTTCTCATAAGCTTTGCCCTCCAAACAATGGTAGAATTTCTGACAGGAATCTACTGGTGGAAATGCATAGAAACCATTCATTCTTGGACAGTGTGGATGGATAGACTGTGGCTCCTCTGTTAAAAATAAGCATTGTAGATTTATTTTCATGGAATATTAGATTACAAAACTACCAACTAAATAAAAGTTTAAACTAGAATAACAGTAAC
Source organism: Orchesella villosa (assembly GCA_036850725.1). Taxonomy (NCBI): domain Eukaryota; kingdom Metazoa; phylum Arthropoda; class Collembola; order Entomobryomorpha; family Orchesellidae; genus Orchesella; species Orchesella villosa. Next base: position 6,716 of record JAANSM010005198.1, on the reverse strand, counting down.
ATTGACTTACGTAAAATTTCTCTTCCGGTACAATTCACGTTGTGCGGGTAGTCGCAACCACGAATTTCTTCGGAAAACACAAATGCCGTCATCGCACAGGCGTTCGTTAAGTTTCCCAGATTTGCCACATTCGTGATATTTGTCACATTGCTCTGAGTCTGAGATCTTGTAGGTTTGATTCCGAGACTGGCATTCTTCCGTTGGGTCTCCAAACGCCCCTGAAACAATATTAAAGAAAATTTGAACGGTTAGACAGTTTTAAAAACTAAAATTAAACATTTCCTTATGCCGAACGTTTTTTAAAAGCAAATCACTAACATACCAGTAATAAATGATGAAATTAGTAAAGCGTAAAGGAAGATTCCTCCAACTGCGTAAATACTTTTTTTCATTGTTAATCTTTAAGATAAAACTTTGGTCTTTGCGAAATGTCACTCACACTCAACTAAATTCTTCTGGGATACTTTTCGGAAGCGTCTGACTAGTTTGAAGACAAGTGAGTGACTGAATAGTTTTCGGGCGTTATCTTTCATCTTAGAGTTTCGGTCTGGTTGATTGTACCCATTTTCGTTTGTAAGATATTTTGCATATTTAATGATAATTTAAATAATTTAATAAGCAAGAATGATGGGACATACGACAAGTACCTCATTCCAAATGGCGAGTTCTTCAAATTACAAATGTCAAGTTGTAAATCAAAGCCCTGTCGATTTTTTTAGTGGTTCTCTCGTACAGAGTGATCAAGATCAATGATTTGCATGGTGAGAAATTATGGTAAATTAAGAGGACGGCACTAGATGAGACGGAAACTATCATAGGTATCAGGTCAGGAGGTATCAATTGCATGTATTAATCAAATTTCATACTTACTCGTTAGTCGAATTGCATTACTTGTAGTAGTAATTAAGTGTCTTTATTATTCATATTAGTGCATGTTTTGTCGAAAAGCATCCTTAAAATAAAAAATAAGTCGGAATTTCCAATTTACGATCGACTTTACATCTCATCAATTCAGAGTTTGTCACATAATTTGCATTCATATGTAGTTGTAGTAAAACAAAGAGGAAGTTCAGTTATCAAATGTTTGTTGTTCGGTTGCATACGACTTTGAGGGCAAACCTTTGTGATAAGATTATAGCTACAACCTTACAAGTTTTTAAGTCAATGACCAGCTAAACAATTAAATGAATGTGTGTAGTAGCTGTGTAGCATTCGGGTACCGAATGAACATCCATCTTTCAACTTTGCATAATAATATCTATCTGCTATCTATTATTTACGAAGCCCTCTTTCTGTAGCAATAAACTGCTTGTCGCATTGTTGCCTGTCATCCACCTTGAGACTCAGTCGCGTCTATTGCACCACAACACGGAAAATTTTGAGCAGTTGAAGGCAAACTCCAGTCGCCACTCCTTTCATCAAGGCTAAAAGTCTACAACCCTTTCAACTGAACTAACAACAACAAATCTTCTAAAATGTCGACCTCCGTGCTTGTGGGTTCACCCAAAAACTTATTGCAAAATGGGCTGGTGATAGGAATTTTGTCAGCAGTTGCAATAGCCACCACCCTGATATCATTGCCGGCTGTATTTGGATTGATAATTCTATTTGCTATCCCATTAACTTTTTGTCTCAGTGTTATCATTGCAGCGAACTTTGTCAAAGAGTTATATTTAGCTTTGTATAATGGACTAGTTCATCTTTCAAGGTTTCTCGTGAAGGTGATTCACACTTTCCTTTGGTTGACAGGAATAGAAAGTGTTCTAATTTGGGTTTGGTCGCGTCTTGCTCCGCAAACAGATAATATTGTGTCCTTCCCAGTAGTAGCCAATTACTAACAAAATTTAATACGATTGTAGAGCCTTTATCTTCTGTACATAGTAGCATTTTATCGACTCTTTTTCAAGTATCAAGGAAATCCATTACGTTAGGAAAGTATTGTCATAACGGGTTTTCAAAGTTGTGCAAAAATGCATGAACTTGTCAACATGATTATTGTAAAATTTTTGTAAAAGTAACCTTCATGTTTTTAAGCCGTAATAAGCCTTTGTTTCTACTTAGCCAGTTTCTTGTAAATAAGTTGCTACCATTCTTTTATGCACGCTCAATACCATTAAACGCTATTCATCCACATCTGAAGACAAAATGAACGTAATGAACAGGAAATAATTTGTGAGAAGCATTTCCTGCCAAGCACGTCTCTTAACTCCCGTGTAAATGAAGTTACTCAAAGGATAAAGCATGTAAGTGGGCGGATAGCACAATACTTCAAACTGCATTGAATATCTTAGGTCCGTTATACAAGGCATTGTCACCTAATGAAAAAAATCATGTTCTTGAAAGCCTCCCTCCTTAGTTGATGCTTTATTTTAATGCAATGCTGAAATTCATGCATGTAATCTAACGTAATTGTTTGATTTGCAGGTGTAGAGAACGTAGAGTTAGTGAGGAAGAGAATTAGATCAGTTGGACAAGACATCCTTCCCTTTCTGTCTTTTTATAATGTGATGCCCTGAAGCAGCTTTTAAACGTACCTATAATGTACATGTTCTTGTGCACAACATAATAATAAGTATGATATCCTTTTTTCTGTGAACTCAACTCTACACAAGGACTCTGAAGATGTGGCGTGGTCGGATATTCTCTATACTCAGCATTTTTCTATCAAGTGACGAGTTTGTGCAGGTATGAATGTATATATGCATGCAATATTTAACTTTAGCAATATCAAGTAACGTCATCGTTATCATCTATCGTAAAATTCATGTTGTCACATACAAGATACAACTCTTTTTTCAGGCTTAAGATGATGAGTGCTTTACAGTTCCGCTCTGGTATCTTGTACATCTTTGCTGCACTATGTTTGAAGTATCTAAATAACCTGTATATCTGCATCCTTTCCTTTTGATATTATTTCTTACCTCGTGACTAGATACATTTTAAAATCATCGCAATCATGTAGCAAAGGGAACTATGCAATTGAAAGCTAATTCAGTGCGTCAGTACCTCAAAGGCTTCAGTCTAACCAACACCATGATCAGCTTCAAATTTACACTTGTGGTTGTCATTGCTCTTTTGTGCCTTTCTAAAACAGGTAATAATACTATATACTTATGTACGGATTCAATATGGTTGCTTTAAGCATATGGTAAAATTATATGCATCGAGTTTCCAATAGGGAAATTAGACTACTTCATCGTAAATACATTAAATTTGAATGACAAATATGATAAGGAAAATTGGAATATTTTAAATTTGTTTTCAGAGGCACAAAGGAGGAAGCGACCAAACCAACAAAAACTACAAGCAACAGCGCCTGTTGATGACGACCGTCAAGGAGCTGTATCTCGTGGACCTGGTCCTTCAGAAAATGCTCCGGAGTGCCCTGAACCCAATGGGTTCTTTGCAGATGCTGATCAATGTGACAAATATTGGGTTTGTCAAGATGGTCAAGCAAAATCAAAACTTTGCCCTGATGGTCTTGTCTTCCTTGAAGCTGGTTCTAACATTGAAAAATGCGAGTTCCCTTTTGCAGTAGACTGCACCTCTCGTCCAAAGCTTCGTAAGTAAAAAAATTTAAATCTACATGGAAAATATAATTTTCAGGTTTTATGCTAAAACTAAAAATGTGTTTAATTTGGAATACACGCTATAGAACCTCCACAGCCAACTTTGAACTGTCCTCGTAAAAACGGATACTTTGCTCATGAAGATGTCAAGATCTGTGACAAATTCTTCTTTTGTGTGGATGGCTTAGCCAACGCTATCAATTGTCCCGCTGGTTTAGTTCATAACGTAAAGACAGGAACCTGCACTTGGCCTGATCAAGCAAAGAAGCTCCATTGTAGCTCTGGAGGTAAGCCGATTTTGCATAATCTTTCAACCTTTTATTATCGCAACACGTATGTACCTAAAAGCACAGTGTGCATTATTTCTCATGTTCATCGCTGTACTCACTTTTCTAATAATTATTAACAACAATTCCCACATATTGTTGATACAAGTAATTACCCATTATTATTCTTTTATCTATATACATAAGTATGTATAGACTATGAGGAAGTCTACAATTACTGCTGTACTTATTAGCAAAATGTGGCGGTGCGTTGAGAAAATGTATACATAAAAAAGTGGCATGTGAAAAGTCTAAATTGGTTTTTTGATTTTCTAGAAATTTTTGAATTTGACTGTCCCAAATCTGACATTGAAGTGGGAGAAGCAATTCATCCAAGATTCGCTGACCCAAAAGATTGTAAGTTTTTTGAGATGTATTGTGTTGTATGAACTTGTGTGTATGTATGTATATGTATTGTTTACCATAATTTGCGTTTGGTTGGGTAGGCGTCTCTTTTGCTAAAATATTAATGTGAACTTTACTATTCATGTTTGTTGCTTGATGCAGGCCAGTACTTCTACGTTTGTATTGATGGAAAAACTCCCAGAAAATCTGGATGCCATACAGGAACAGTTTTCAATGAAAAGACTGGCCAATGTGATAAGCCCAAGAATGTTCCTGAATGGTAAGATCTAATCAACAAAACAATGCTAACAAAATCCATGAAAAACTCGATATTTAATTTAATCACTGTATTTCCCCATACAGCAAAGACTGGTATAAGGGAATCTTGGATTACGATGAAGACGGCGAAATTCTCACTACTCCCCGTCCTCGTCCAGCAGCTTCATCTGGAAACTCAAGGCGTAAAAATAAGAGACCTCAGCCACAGGAGGAATAACCGCACATGTAGATAGCTTATTTCAGCATTTGTTTCTAACATTTATTTAAGAAAATAAGCAAGGCTTATTTCATATTTAAAGCAAGGCTAGAATCGAATACATACGTATTTTTATACACTTACTCAACATATTGTTGAATTAAATGATTTTGATAGAATGATCTTATAAAATGTCCAGTATTGATTGTTTCAACATGATTGGACAATTCTTTATTACTGCTTTCGTGTTGTCGCATTAGACGCAAAATACTAAATAGTTAAAATCGAAATCAAATCATATATTGAAAACAACTTTACAACTTGTGAGGTTGATATAAGTACATCTGCACCTGCATGCCTGCATGCTTGAAAGTGTGGTTGTTCATACACATCTACACACGCATCCTTGAGACGTCGTCGGCTTCGTCCCATTTACAAAGCAATTAAGCGCATGCTACGAAGAAATAAATTCTTGACTGGATATATAGCACTAAAATCTGAACTACAATCATGTATGATTAGCTCACAGTTCATATTATATGGTGTTGGGTTAAATTATAGTGTAGGAAATGTTCCATCGAAGTAAATGCCACAATATTAATGTTGGACTTCTTCCAATTCTAGTCGATTTGCTATCATTTTCTCACGGATCTAGTTTTCATATCGCTGTAAGTACAAACGCACATAAGTATTTACTATATATGAGTGTACTATACCATAAGTTACGTATCACTCTTAATTCTTCCTTGTTTTCAGAATAACAAGATGTAATTATAAAGTTTTGATTCTTTTAATTTAATTCAAACATTATTCTCAACTTAGTACTTAAACATTTTAAACATTTTAAACATGTCTTAATAAGTATATTACCCTGAAACGTCCACTATTGCATTCATGAGATTAGTTATTAGAGTTAAAAGAACATAACCTGGTAAAATTGTAGTAATTTTCAATTGTGTTCAGACTACTAGTGAGGTAAAGAATATCATGATGTTCGTTTATTATTATGCTAATATTATTTCCTTTTACTTACAGCCAATGAAGGCTAACTTCAATGATTTTTAGTTTTGAAAAATTTTACAAGCACTGTCAACTGCTAAAAGTATGTGAGAAAGTTATAACATTATACATAACTCTTTTATTTTTTACGTATCCTTTAAATATCCAATCGCCTATTGACCTGGCAAAAATCTGCACAGCATATACAGGACTCACCCTGTGCAATATGTCCGTAGTACCGATAAAATTATTTGTAATAATGCTGAAATCTTCCTTCAGGAAAATAGTTTTCGTGACATTTCCTTTTGCGAACACTTTGCATCTTGCGTGATATAGTGGATCATCTTTTGCACGGTGATGCAATTACAACTAAACAATAATATCATTGAGCGTTAATATTCGCATTTTCGTTGTATAAAACAGTAAAAAATAAAGGTTAGCAGGTTAGCATTTAATATTAAATGCATCGATTGCTGTTGATGGTCACTCATTTTTGGTTCATGTTTCCTTACAACTTCGAAGAACGGCGACTGTCTAATAATGACAACTTATATTACCATTTACTTATTCAGTTTCTTTAAATCAGATTGGCCGCTAGTGATAACAGTTGTAACCCAAAGAAATCTGTAGGATTTTTTTTGCTCAAATGAAAATCAAATTTGCCCTGAAGCACCTATACCTTATATGCACCTGTTATATATTATTACGATATTATATTTTACCTTACAACTGCAAGTTAAAAAAATATCCAGTCTATCAGTGTATGTTGAAACACATGCATAGGTGAGTTCTCAAGTTGTAACATTCGGGTGAGTTAAAAATCTCACAATTCTTATACTTTTCAACCTTCACACAAAAATGTTCGCATATAAAATTATATAATGTTTCCATCTACGTATCTATGTATCCACTATCCAGCCAAACTTACGTTTGCATGCTGCAACTGGAATGTCTATGATGGACCAGTTTAGCAACTTTCTGTATCTTCATTTTGCTCTCATC
>JAANSM010005197.1:0-10369 GCA_036850725.1 Orchesella villosa | reverse complement strand
GTTGTCATATTCTTGAGATTTTCAAGCTGTAAAGTTGTAAAGTACCATCGTCAACATATCGATGTACTAATTATTGTCATAAACATTGACTGATATATATATTGATAAGCGTTCTAGATATAAGTACTCCGACTAGAGAGAGAGAGACACTAGATTTCTGCTGCTATGCATGCGTATTTTAATACTGTCTGTCAATATCAGCTCTAGTATGTCTTATACGTCTTATACTGCCCGATTATATAGTTGAATAGTTACTAGATATTGATATATATTTAATGTAGTACAATTAAATAAGAGATAGATAGGTATCATCAATATATTATATCATACGTCAAACCTACAAACTAATGACAAACTGACAACCACTTGCGAATAAGGGTACACTGCTTAGGGATCACCATTCCCATTCATCTATCAAGCTATTTTAATTTGAATGCTACAAATATACATTTGATTCAGCTTCACACAATAAGTATACGCATATTTTTCATAATTAAGATAGTTGTGGGAAACAGAAGGAAATAGTAATGGTGACCAATATGTTTCTTATATTATTACTTTGATATGTTCGACAGCGACATTAAGACCTGTTATTGCTGTTTTTTTAATGCAGGTGTATGAAAGAAATGAATGGGACACTATTCGTTTCAAGGGAAAGTTTTTGTCTGCCGTTAGGGTGGAGAGTAAATAGTAACAATGTATGATGTATTCCTACCTACTCTTCTTCTGCGAGGGTTGTTAGTAAAGTAAATGATGCGGTAATGTGTCACCCTCACCCTATATGAACTGGGAAGTTTTTATTTGTGTACCATCCTGATCGAGCGACATATTATATTCTTTGTTTTGTTTTATTAGGTAGCAATCACACGGTGTGAGACTTGTATAATTTCATATTGCAAAAAATGTGGATGAGCAATTGCAGAAAAATGCCTCAAAACAGCCTTCGTAATGTTCATGGCTGTGCATCTGAATCCACAGTGGGTTGCACGAGTGACGAGGTTATGCAATTTCGTTGTTACACAGTCTTTTCCTGTCGCACTCCAAGTATAAATTCACAGTACAAAACTTATCTATCTCGAGCGATTATGCAGTAGGTACGTCGAGGTGGAAGTGGGGAAAATTTAATGATCGCCCAAGCTGTGGGCTGTGGATGACGGGAGAGGGATTTTGGAGATATCGGTGATATCTTCATAAGGAAATATCATCTCAAAACTAATTTGTACAGTGGCTTTTTGGGTCATTAAAGCCAGACAGAGATTAGAATAAAATCAATAAGCTTTCAACAACAAAGGAAACCGTCGATCAAGTACAGAAATTATAAAGGTAAATTAGCCTTCGCAATTTTAACAGACACCGCATATAGTTTCTTGATTTGACACCTATTTTTAATAGCATCACTAATGCGCAGACGAATGATTTTATCTGCAGATATCATTTGAAATTGCTTTGAAATTTTTAATTGGATGGACAAGGGTGTGTTTTGACACTCGATAAGTTGAAAGCCTAGCCTACATTTTGTTAACGAGTCGACGTCGACNTTTTGTTAACGAGTCGACGTCGACGTATTGAATTGAGAGGGAAAGGGAAACAAGTCTTGAATTAAGATTGGAGGTACCAAATAATTATAGACACGGAAACAATGCCATGTTACAATTTATGACAAATTACATTGAAGTAGGTATCAGATTTGGCATAATTATCATGAAAAAATACAGACTGCCTAATTGTTGTAAACTAGACCTTCAACTACCAGTTCAGTACCCATGAATTAACACCTCCTCCAAAACATAGTTAATAAAGTGCTAAATCCACATAAAAAAATGAATCATTACATGATTATAGACTTTATACTTTGTTCACTTTTACTTCTAATCAATTCAATTATTTTTCTTTGAGAAGAATCTTACTTCATTTCAAACTTCTCTTGTAGTGAAAGTAAAAATACAGAGGAATCAGGTCAATTTATTTAACAATCATAATATAAATACTACTACTTATATGCAACGTGACTGCATGACCGCTGACTGAAAGTTTTGTGCACAATGCACACAAAAACTGCAACAGTATAATCTAATCATCTTCACCACAAAAACAAAATGCACGTGCAAGAAATCTACTTACCACCTTCGAAAATTAAAATATCATAAACACTGTTAAAATGCATGTCAAAATGCATCCATTTGATGAAAATCAGCCATAATTGATAATACAAAACCTCTTGTCTCCGTGATCTCGTTGTGTACTTATATTTAGGTGCCTAAAATATTATCGTTAATCAAATTACAACAAAAAGTCACTCACCTGTAAACGCTGATTAGCTAATTAGATCTAAGCGAAAAACTCCTATGGTGGTGGTGGTCTGGCGATGGTAAATGAATGTGAAAATGGAATGTTAATATGATCCTATTACAATAAGGTAAGTTTTTAATAAACAATGTCTACACATAAAACATGAACATACCAACATTAAAAATTACAATTTGCATCAAATGATGGAGTACACGAATGTAAGCACAAATCAGATTAAATTGGAGGGGTCAGGGAAGTAAATTATGCGCATGTATGCACCATTTATCAAGAAGTCAAAAGTGCAATAAAATGCAGTTGCACATTGCAAATCACGACAAAACAATGCACACGAAAAATACGACTACTTCATGCATTCTTCTGAAAAAAAATTTACCTTTAGAAATACTACTCAGTACTTTACCCCATGAATACTATGAATGATGTATGACAAGATCTATGTTTAGATAAGACACTGTGCTTTGCTTCAGTCCATTTTTCATATCATGTATCATTAAGCTAGAAATGAATTGATGGGATGTTGGATGGAGGGGATATAAGTGTATGTAAAAGTGCTGTAACAGAAAAATGATTTTGATACGATAGGACATAAACATGACATCACAACAATAAAAACATTTATTCCTACTCCTACCGTCGCGGTGTTTACGTAGGTATAAGTTCTGTGAAGGAAAAAAACCAATAACAAAGTATTTAATGTAATGAAACAATAGGTGGACAATATTTTTTTCACATGACGGCAACTCCACATTAGTCTATCGGCACATCATCACAATTATTAAGTATTTGCTTGTGAGACAAGACTACGTTCACTCACCATCAGACCATCACATTCACGTTCTTTTTCATTTCACATCGAATTCACAGCCAGCCACATCTCTCTCTCTCTCTTTATCTAATTGACAATTGACAATCGAAATGCTCGGGGAAAAATCGGGATTGCTTTGACTTTTATGTCGTAATTTATATCAGACAGAAAAGAGAAGAGAGAGATAATATTTATGCACTTGTTCATATTTGTTGTGACTCCATTGTCTTGTCGATATTTAAATAGGGACTTGTTAAAAACGTCAGAAGTAATCATAATCACGCTTTAGCGGATATGCAACATGCCTTAATTTTTTACTTGTTACGTCAGTCAAGAATCGAATATTGGTCTGATCTGATCGTTAGTTTGATGATGATGGTGTAGACGTTTTTCTTCACCGTGCAGATGTGGCATTGTGTTATGTAGTACATGAAATTTTTTTAGAGGCATATACATATACTATTTATTGGTGATCTTGTTTTGTGATTTGATGGACACTCTGATTGTGGTACATTTTAAATTAGAAAACCTTCGAGCTATTATGAATATATGTTGCGTTAAAAAGTTACAATACACGATGTAATATGGAGCATTAAGTAATCTAAGGCACAACATGAAATTTTGAGTGGAACGACCATGTTTTTGCGTCATACCTCTTTTTTGGTTACAAAAAGACGTAGAAGTAGAGTTTCGGTGAAAAATGGAACAGAATGATTATATTGAATGAGTTGATGAATTTTCATAAGTCACGAACTAATGTCACACATATGAATATATGCACGTGGTTGTGGAGTGTGTGTGCAAATGTGTGTTGAACTTAAAATTCACTCTATTTTCAATAGTTTTGTAATATTGTAATAGTTCGTCTAGGCGCTTAACAAGATTATTATAGGTAGAGAAGCTGAATTGAAAATGTAATTGCAGTGACTAGACCATATATATACATGAGTAGCAAGCTGTGTCCATTCTGTCTAAAATACTGTTCTATTGAATATCAAATGGATTTTTACGACAATAAAAAATCAATGTAATTTAGCGTGTTGAATAAATAATACTCGTTTACTTACCACTTTGATAAAAAGTCGAGGAAAATTGTAAAAAGCATATATAAATCGTGGTTACATTTAAGCAATTAAAATGTGAACAAATATGCAAATGAAAATTAAACTAAAACAATGTACATCCAACGATCCAACGTATCCTGAAAATAAGATAGAAGAATTTTAGGTAGTTAAAATGTTTACTAATTTCCAAGTGTACAAACTCAACTCAAAGAAAATTGCCAACCTAGAAGCGATGCGTATTTAATATTCACAAAGAATAAATTCTTTCTAACGCTGAAGTCAGTGATACATTTCTGTTATTCATTTCACCATATAACCATGAATTAAATACAACTTTCTTACTCTTCGCATCAGTAATAAAATACCGTTTGGTCCACAAGAAAAAAACCTTCGAAGATTTCTGCAGAATTATTCCAGACCTGACAGTGGCAATCTCAATCAATTTATGAAGTCAAATACACAACTACGATTCACGCGTTTTTTTTGCATAGATAGAATAGAATTTAGCTGCTTTAGCATAACATGAGAGAAATGAATAGCTCACGCCTTAGAATGTAATGGGAATAAGACCCATTAAATTTGTTAGCAGCTAATAAAGCATATTTTTATTCATTTTTGAAAGGCAAAGTCACATAAAATTACGTGGCATTCAGCAAGCATTGTACGTGTAATGTACTTAACGCTGCGTTGAATTATTTAAAATAGGTACACAATCACAATGTATATTCATCATGTAATTATAGAGCTACGACTACAAGTACCGAAATTGCCTTTCTCTTCTACAATTCAAGACCCTCCAATTCCAATCACACACTATTCTGCTTCATATTAAATTTTCCCAGGAATGTCTTCAGTCTACGAGTTCCATATCTACCAAATCGTTATCGTCCTATACAAATTGCTTTATAATATGACTGTGGTAATGAACTACAAAAAGTCTATTTAATATCTATATCAGCATAATATTTCATATTCCTCATAATAATTTATACGCTTTAACTTAAGTAAATCATAATAATTAACACCATTCGTCATCATCTGAAAAGAACACTAAACTTCTCACAGTTTTTAATGACGATACTTCGCATTCGTGTCAAGCAAGGTCATTTATTGCTGCAGTCTGAATTGCGTACCAATTTACGACATTACCAATTAAATTATTGAACTTGATTTATGGATAAAGATATATACTTTCAGTTTACAGCTGGCTAACGAACTCAAGACATTGTGTTTTTTGCTAACGAGGATGTCAATAATTTTGACATGTACTCTTAACACTCAAATTATATTAGTGTCTTCTTCGTTATATCGACATTCAATTGTAGATTTGGTCATCAAAATTTGGCCCTTGTCATTTGCCAAGAAGTACTTAAAACAATAACAAAACTCTATATAGTAAGTAAGCATATGAAAATTGGATGTCAGTTTACAAAGGAATTTGCGATGGTCACATTGGTCACCTCAATTTCCTTCAGTAGAATATCGCGTATAATGTGGTCTTTGGATGATTAAGCTATATTGTAAGTGTGACAGTGAGAAAATGTCATCAGTTTGTGTGAATCTTTAAGCTGCTTATAGTATAGTTAGTAGCTGTCAATGTCATTGTAATCCCACTTAATATATTTATGATCTATCGAATCGAAACCTTGAAATTATTCAACCTTTCCATCTTTAGAGATGCTTCAAATTTCCCATGAATTGGACAAGCAACAAGTGTGTGCATTCCTCATTAATTACTTAAAGGAATGAACAAAACAATGCAATTGTTGAATGAATGCATCTAATTTTCTTGGTGGATTGCATTGAACCTAGAAATCGTAATCGTAATTAGTGCGTGCCATATAACCTTGCTCATCATCATCATCATCTTCGTCACATGTATATATACCTATCATAAATCAATTAGTTTCGCTTTTCCCTTCCCTTAGACGTATATAACTGAAGCTCTAAGAAATCATTATGGTATAGTAAAAATGACGAAAAAATGGTTCGTAACCTTGCTCGAGGAGGATGTATATTAAAAGTGTAGCAGCAGACGTCACGTTCGGACCGTGCCCAATGACATCGCTATCTGACTTTGACTTGCTCAATCAGTCTGCCTTTTGTGAGTGTATCGAGTGGTTAGAAACGATATATAATGATATGTTACAGCCCACAAAAAGAACTGTCCGTTTCGAAAACTTAATGTCATTCTTCGTTTGTACGTACGAATCTCTCAACTGCATTTAAGTACATAATTTGCTCATATAACGCTACCCTGACTGAACAAAGGGAAGCTATTTTGTGGTTGTCAGAGAAGGTCAAAAAAATAAGATCAGACGTGACAGTTTCCACCTTTTTTTGCTAACGATAAGTGATCACTGTACAATAGTTCATTTTGTTGTACCCTAAGCCATAAAAACTAAAGGGATATAACGATATAAGAACGTTTTATTACTTTGAAATCTGAAAATTCAGATCAAATAAGCAAAAAATCAGATATGAACTGACAGCGAAAGTGTCATCATCACCAAAGAAAAAAATATTTTTGTACCAGTTGATTTACTTCGAAACTGCATCTCACTAAATTCGCACATCAGTCAAGAGTCATAATCTCACTTACAATTAGTACCTGACGATTCTAATACAACTTTTATTTGACTGCTGATAATTAAAAGCTTGTGGATGAATTTGTTACTGTTATTATTGGCTGCTGGTAATAAATGCATTCAATGGCGCTGCTGCATTTGCTCTGTGAACCGAGGTATGCATTTTTGATCTGATCTGATACTTGCCCATTTATTTCACACAAGGACTGAGAAGATTTTCCAAGTATTTCAATATCTAATATCAGTTGATAGTTGATGTGTGTATGCTCCTCCAAAAGAGAAAGGAAATGGGATTTGATTTTGATTGAGAATTGAAATTTTCCGTTCATTTTTCATGGGCTGAAAATACAAGGAATACGTCAAATACGTGGCTTGCGAAAAAGTACACGTAAAGTGATGTAGCCAAAGCCAACAATGAGTTATAGAATGTTTAACTGCAAATCATCCATTGTTCATTGGTTTTGGTACCCTGTAAAATATTGCCATAATGTAATACCTCCACTTGCTCTTGTCTTTTGCTTATAATTTGTGGAAAATTTCCTCAATTTTTTTCATTTAAGAATAATAAGTATATTAATATTTTACATACTTTCTCTATCGTTGTTCGTAATTGATTTGAGAGAAGACAGACCAAGCTTTATCTAGCTTCATCTAGTTGGTCTTATTCTGTTTGTAAGCAATCAAAAATGGGTTTGGTAATTGGTTCCAGAACCATTAAATGTAAGAAAAAACAATATATTATCTACACGGGATATTTCATAGCAGTATGATTGACTACTAGACTAGACTACTGTAATTTTAACAAAATGAATCCATTTCAAAAGAATGAATGAATGGGGATTCAATGACAATACGTCATTGCAACGTGATGCTACAAAATAACAACTTATCACATCCTTTTACACATCTATTTGTCTCAAGTTTCAGATATTAATTTCTAAAACATATATTGGTATAAATGACAATGCACAAAACAATGAGAAAATGATTTGTTTCAAGAAATGAATGCCAACTTAAAATTGTGCACACATATAAGAGATGCATTTGATCTTGGCACACTGCTCCAATTCTCTATTTTATTTAATACACTTTTTTTAACCATCCATTCAATTCAGAAAATAAAGAAGAATTACAAGAAAACAGGCACGCGCAAGAAGAGCAATTATTATTTTTTCTCTCTCTCTCAAGAGTTTCAAGTCTAATTCAAGAGGACATAGAAATCCGAGAGCACGACGATATGTAAAAAGGCTTCATTTAATGGGTGCGCGTGTGCTAAAACTGACGGAATGAATGAGTGACCAGCTATCAAGAAGGTGTGATTAGGCTATCTCACTAGAGAGGGATGCAGTTTTTTTATTCATTTTCTATTATTCACGTGTCACATGAATCCATGAGGGAATGATGGATCCCAATGCTGCTTCTGAAGACTGACAACAACAAAATGGTTTGCTTGAGCCTTAGTGAAGTGAGTGACTTAAGAGATGTGTCATGAACAATCAGTCAGTCAGTCAGGAGTTAGGTTGGGATAGGTGCTATTAAGCATATATCCAATGTCCATGACTGGGCTGTAAAAAGAACAATAGACAAAATTTTCCTCATCTGTCTGGTTGTGGTCCTCCCTGTACGGATGTCCATTTGAGATATTACAAGGTCTTTTGACTATTTAGGCCAATATTCTTTTTTATATTGACACGTAAATGTGCTAAAATGGAGATTACCGGTGCTACTTATTTTATTGGAATCAATCATGACAAACTCATTTGTCTAGCTCAACGCAATATAATCCCTGCTGAGAAACTTTGTCTGTAATGTCAAAGGAAAGCCGACATGTTGGTCGGTAATATATAGGTTAATGTGAATTAAATAATGTTTAAGTACTTGTAAATTGTCATAAAATACGTGCTGATATGGCTTTGCATTGGTCAGGTGCTCAAGCAAGTACCTCTTTACTCCTACTCCAGCAACCGACATTTAACCACGTTGCAATTTTTCAGTTCACCTCTGACATTGCAAGTCTTGCCCTAGCGTAATCGCTTTCGTATAGCTTTCAACAATCATCATGGGGTGGTAATATTGAATAATACAATACAAAAGATCTTTTGTTGACTTATCAATGTTACCTCTGCGTAATATGTCATGTCATGTCATGTTCAACTCAAAGCGCAGAATATAAGATGACATGCAAGATAGGTACAAAAATAAATTCTTAAAGGTATACTTTTTTTATAGATGCAAAGTGCAGACATGGAAATGAGTTATGTCTAGGGCTCACAGGTCAACTTGTAGAAAAAACTAGCAAAAAATCCCTTTGATTGAGCCACACCTTTAGGTTTCATTTGTATATGTTTCCAAATATGGATAAAGTACCCAATATTACTTGTGGTTTAGGTCCTTTCTTGTAAAAGTTCCTGCTGGTTTTACCTTAAATATTTTCATGCTGTTAACCTGACTGACTATGACTGCTGACGCAATAGTTGAAAATAACATGTTCGCTTTTGGCGAATCTGCGTAGAAAATGAAGTTCAAAAGAAACACGAACGTTTCGTTTTTAGAATCATGCTGTTGAATGTTTTATTGACATATATATTTTTACTGAACTTGCAATCAGATTTCATACGTACTCACTTTAAAAAACTTTTCTCTGGTTACATTTTCATTTCATTATTACCTTGATGAAGCAGCGGGCAAAGATCCAAACTATCATAAAATGTGATTTGATAGTCATCGTCTAAAATTAAATTGACCTATTGGACATTATACATTACACATCATGTCATGAACATGCTGGTGTAGGTCTTGCTCATTGCTGTTTAATGTGTCCGTGTCCTCTACTGTTTGACTTTGATTTGTAGCATATATTACAGCCACCGTGTGTTTAATCATGAACTTAGGAAGATTCATATATATATGGTTTTATAGCATATTATTTTACTTGTGTGCTTTATGATGGTTGACGGTACAATTTTAGATTTGTTGAGATTCTCATTTTTTGTACCTTTGTGTAAAATATGGATGCTTGCATTCTTTTGTCATGTGAATTGCTTACCTTTGAAAATTTATTGGTCACGCGAATACCTTGTGCGTTTCAATTGAGAACAAGGGAATGCAAGGTGAAATATGATATGATATTTTGAGTGGCAGTGGCAGCAGTAGCGAAAAAGTGATGGTCTAATTTCTAGTTTGGTGTGTATATTATTAGAAAAGTTGTGTAGTTCCTCGTGTCCTGTCTGTCATGAATGTATCGTATGTTGTAGTAAATTACACCGATAGCAGTATGTAATGCCAGTAAAGTTGCTGATTGATATTCAATAAGATCCTGTTAGTTGGATGTTTGTATGAATTGTGGAGTAAAGGATTTAGCTTGCTTGTTCAATTCTTATAGAAACTAACAATCAAAGCATTTTTAGGAAAAAAAAACATGAATAGTTTGTATGAACCTAAAGCATATTTACTAAACGATAAAAAAAATAGTCGGATCGAGCTTCCGCCCTCCCAGCTAAAATCCTGTTTCTCCTTTATTGGCAGAATTTAATTTGCAAAAAAGTTAGGATGGTGATATGATAATCCACCTTTTATACTGATTATCGATTGAGAAAATGTCA
>JAANSM010005196.1:0-10374 GCA_036850725.1 Orchesella villosa | reverse complement strand
TATTTTCATAAACTCAAAAACTCCTTTCACTTTCTCGGCGGATGTCATGTCATCGCGTGCATCCCTTTTCTTATTTCCATAAAATAACTTAATACCTACCATACACCATGCACACATTTCACAGACTTTCTAACAAACCCAAAATAATAGTGGAAATAAAAGATGACAACCACAAAATGACTTCTCATTTCATATATGCCACACATTCTTTCATTCCTGCTTTCTAAAAAATGCATTCTTATTTGAATAGAAAATGTCTGTAATAAACTAAGATTCCTTTTGAAATGAAAAGGGATGCTTTTATTCAAAAAACGAAAATAAAAGTGACACAAAAAGACTAACTGAGCAAAAGGACAAAAAAACACTAGCCCATCATGACATCATTCACTTCATTTCATTCCACTCCAAATGTTTACCCTGTCGTCTTCATCATTAGCAAAGTTTTAGTGTTGTGCTGGTGCCGCAGTATTATCTTCCTACTATGCAATGCAATAATGCATGACATGACAGGAAAGGACAATTTTCCCTGTCCACATCCAGACCTATACATAGCGTGCCATTTTAACGAGAAGAGAAACTGATGGATGTTTACATTGTACACATGTACAGTACTCAACTAAAACATCCACATTTACACTGTTGCTTTCATACAATCACACACCAGACACAAATATAAAAGCCTCAACAACTCTTTTCATTTGCAAAAAAAAAATCACTGAAGATGTTTGTGTCATCGCCATCCGCCATAGCCATCATGGTGATAGTTTGGTTAGTGAAGGAATAATAAACCTCTTGAGTCTGAACCTACATACTTTCCTCTGGCTCTGCTTTTTGTTGTGTGTGATGATGACAAATTTATTGGATGCATTTCACTGAATCGAGCTACTTTTACTCTGATGTGTATATAAGTAAGCATCCGCGCATGCAATATTTTTATTTCTTATAACTTTATAACTACATAAATATTATTGCATTCTTTAACGATGCTACATCGTCACACTATCATTTTTAAAGGAATGAAACATGATATTTTCTGCTTTATATCCTTTCATGAAAAATTGTTACCCATATAAAAAATGTAACACAAATAGGCTTCTCATGAAAAAAATTGAAAGACAAGACTGTTCCAATTCAAAGAACGCTTATTTAAATCTCGAAACTGGGGGTTTGAAACCAAACCACAACGCGGAAAATAAAGTTACTCGATCCACAATCCTACCAAAAAGTACCACACCATATACCACAACCAACCATATCATCAAAGCCTGTACCTCGCATAATGACTAAAGAATTAGGGTTTCGGGTTTTATTCTCAACGAAAAAAAGAGTGGGGAGAGGATTAGCTCAACCTTCGTGAAATGTAATGGGTTGATACCGGGGATGAGACACGTAGTGTGTTGGGGACATGATTAGAAGTGACACTTTCATACTATTTCTTTCACTATAAAAACTGGTGGAATGTGATTTGTGTGCAAATTAGGCCAAGATTGATGCATTTTGCAGCTGTATATGTACTCAATTTGGGGAACTAGAGGAACGCGTCAAGCAATGCAAGGAAGTAGTATGAAGTATAGGAATCAAATCAAAAATCGTTTTTATATAAACCATCTTCTCTCTCTCTTTTACAAGCTACTGCGTCTTGCCCCACTCACCATAACGTCATGTTCCTTCGTAATTTAACATTTGCAAGCTTGGCTTGTCTTTATGTAATATGTATGCAGCCAAATAGTCTCGATGATTTCGTACTCCTTCATTTACATCACAAAAAAATCTTCTCTTCTTAAAGCTAAACTCTAAATTTCATTTTAGTAATCAAGTCGCTTCTCCTTTCCCATCTAAATCCAACACCATCATCATCATCATTGCCCTGCACACTCCTATCACGTGCTTTGAAACAAATTCATTGTGCTGTACTTACTACTTATATAGAGACCTACCTTATTGTCTTATTCACTCACACTCACAACACAACAGAAGGGAAAGGCAAGTAGGCAAAAGAAGTATAAAACACCATTTGAAATTTGAAAGCCTCCTCTAGTCCTCAAGCTCTGCTCCTCGGCCTGAGAGGGGAAAGGATTATTATATTGTAGAAAAAATGGATGTGAAAGTTAATTTGTTTTGATGTTATAAACACTACAAGGATGAAGTAGGAGTGAATGTACATTAAGGGATTGCTTTGTCTACTGCCGTGTGTGGCCCTGATGGGACTTTACTGTGTCCAATGGGTAGTCTGTAACCCATCTGAGGAACATTTATCACCCTTGACAAATGTGTTATATATCCCATCTTCTATTAAAAAAGAGCTTGAACCATTATGTATTCCTTTAGAGTCTTATCTCTGCTTAAGAAACTCATTATCAATGGGTGGGACGCAGTACATAGTACATGTACATGCACAAGCTTAGTTCAAAGAACGCTACATCCTTTCCAGATAAATAAGACTGTTTTTCAACTGTCTTCACTTCATTTTTTCTTGCAAGTGGCCTTTCCCCTTATCTTTCTCTTTTGATTTTTGTGTTGACAAAAAGGAAATTAGAAATGAAATACACACACTTATACATTCTTCGCTGAATTTATGTATGTATATATTAAGTCCTTATAAAATTTGCTTGAAGTGTTCTTAATTCATTTTTCAGAAAATCAATTTTTTAAATTTGAATTTTTATGTAGGTACACACCTACGTCATTATATCCAAGATACTTATCAGTTTTTATGTAAACGAATTTCCAAAATTACTTTCTCCTCCAAAAGTTTATTTAAACTTTTTTTAAATAGAAAAGGTGAAAGACATTTCAAGAAAGTCTGGATTTAGAAACCCTTCAAAACTCCGTTGAAGCTGTCTTCCATTCATTTTATGATTAGAATATATTGAGTATAGAGACAGTAACAAAGCAAAATTTAATTTGGTAAGCTCCTCTTAAGAATTGTGAGTGGGTTCCCAAGCTCATAAAGTGATTTAGAGATTCAGGTAAGATTTAGTGGAAGAAGAAGACAAACATTATTTTATTTCTTTCTTCCTCTTCTCCTCAACTCGAGCTGTTCCTTACGCTCTCTGTCTGGCATGAGACCAGAAATCATTCACGAAAACCCTCATTGAGAAACGAGTCTTTGGGAGATGCTCATGATGATGATGAGCTACAAGAAGAATCACAGCAAGAACACTCTTAATAGTCGTCGTAATCTTGCCTTGCTTCCAATGAATTCAATTGAATTTCATGTTTCGACTGCTTCCAAATACCAAAGAAGTAAAACCAGCTGTAAAATTCGAGGAACGCAGACAAACGCACATTGAAGTTGTGATAGTTATAAAAGCAAAGAAGATATTTGTCACTCCACAAAAAGAAAGCCTATAGGATTAAGTGGATACAGGGAAATGGTAGTTCAGCCAAGATTTAATGGATCCTGTCCCATATTTTCTATGATCAAAATAAAGGAAGCTTAATGAAATCTTGCGTTGCGTTGTGAGTTACAGTTTTAACCTTTATATATAAAACAGATAAGTATTTAGGATGCTGTGTTTCTGTTGTACCGTAATAATATATTGCTTTTTTGGTGTCTTGTCCGCTTTGTGTTTCGGTTTTACATACACATGTTATAAAGAACGTGAAAGCGATAGTTGATAGTTAAGAGTTGGGAAAATTGCAGGTCATCCGATAATCCATTATCTGCATCGTCTAAGCCCACATGAATGAACTGCAATTCTTAATTAATGATTGCCATGTTATCTATATCTATATCGTTCGGAGAACGTCTCAAGAATTATACAGAACATGACATGCCTGGCGTGCTTTCCTATAAATACGTATACAGAATAGAAAATATATAGGTCGTTTTTACTTTGAATGGAGGATGGATATGCGTGATTCATTTTAAGCCAGAACTCAGAACCAGCCAGACCTTCATTTGTATTATATGACAGTGCTAATGAAGGTAATTTTTAGGGCCACGTCTACATGAATTTACAGTATATAAACATTTATATCTATCGTAATTTCCTCTAAAGCAACAAAGGTTAGTAAGAAACTCCTCTAATTTCCTCCTGCTGTTTGTCCAGAAAGAAGCAGAATCATACCAGATTTCCAGTTTCAATTAAGTAGAAGCTCTGTTCCTTCCAGAATCCAGTCAAGCGTGACTTGTATATATATTCTCTATGTTTATGGGTATTTTATCCCGTAGTTTATTCCACTTACTGATGATGACTGAGAGTGAGAGCAACATAACATAACACACTGATTCTAATTATAATTGTAGTGTATTGTCTACAATTCTGGATTGTTTGCCTTGAAAAGGCTGGACTTAATTAAGAGAACTTTTCTTTTGAGCATGCAGCTTCGTTTTGGAACCAGTAAAACTGAGGAAACTACAAGAAAATGGTAGAAAGAGAAGGAACGGAATGAAGGAAGGAGAGACACAAAAAATAAAACCAACACTAATGACTGATCATCAGGCCATAACTGTTTGCGCTGAGAGGATAGAATTTCACTGTGGTGTTCGCTGATACTTACTCCTGAAATTTAATGTTTTCTTAGATAGTAACACCATCCAAAGAAAACCATCTCGCTCTAGCTCTTGTCTCTCACGAAGAAGCCTACTCACTTTTACTTGCTTCTCTCTTGTCCTACAAAATTTATGCCACACAAGAAATAACGCACATAAAATGCCATGCCAAGTCAAAGCTCCGGGCACGTGGATAGACAAACTTTTCCTAGGAAGTTTAGAGTGATAGTGGTGTGATTTAGTAAGTAATATCGGGGTATGT
Organism: Orchesella villosa; assembly: GCA_036850725.1. Classification (NCBI taxonomy): domain Eukaryota; kingdom Metazoa; phylum Arthropoda; class Collembola; order Entomobryomorpha; family Orchesellidae; genus Orchesella; species Orchesella villosa. The sequence continues at coordinate 5,614 of JAANSM010005196.1, read as the reverse complement.
AGAACATTTTCTTAAAAACTATTGCAAACTCTTGTACCTTCGTTTTACATGACAAACATTAGAGCTAAAAGAATGAGCTACACACTATAATAAGTGTGACGTGTGTACAGGAATAGGCGTTATATAATTCAAGTTATCAAATTACGCGTAGAAAGGTTGAGTTGATGATAACGCTGTTGACGTCTCTGTTAAACTTTTGAAATGTTCTTAAAACTTGAAACTGGACTGTGAAGATGAAAGGGTGGGTGGTGTGGTATTTAGTTTGGTAGGTTTAAGGACCAATTTGGGAAAAGTTGGAAGGCCATTAGGGAGGTGGAATTATGTCATCCTTTTTGAAAATTTGCAGAGTAATTTTATATGCTTTATATTCTTAAATCTTTTTAGGAAATCTTAAAGCTGTGGTAATTTCCTTTTATACTTTTCATAAATTCGATTATAAACTTGCTCTTCTGGGGATTTGTGTGGGGGAAGGCTTTACGTTTTCAACTTACACGCACGCAAAATGCGGCATTGGCGTAGTTTAAGTGCGTAAGAGAAGAAGCGCTGGGCTAATCATGCATGCGATGTTGCGACATAAAAAGTGACTCAGAATTTAGAATGTTAACCAGAAGAAGGAGGAAATTGTAAGAACAGTAGAAATATCATGTGTCACTCGACCATGCCTTCCGCCTTCATATATTATGCCGAAATCCGATACTGACTTCCACACTATATATTACATACACATGAAAGCTCACGCATATTTATGACATTTCCCCTCTAGACCATTCTCTAAGGAGACCTTCAGAAGACGGAAAAGGCAAAGTAAAATGGATGATACTCAGAGTAAAGTTACGCACCGAAATATACGCATATTGACATGTTGTAATAGACTTGCTAAATGACTCGCATCATTTTTCATGAAGACGGATGAGGAGTCGAATGACAAACGACAATGTGTTTGCTCACTGGTTCCACATAAGGTTTGGAAACGTCAAGTGAGCGAATAAGAATTGATGTTTTTCATGCCAAATACATACAACGAGGGCTACAGGCATACATGATGTTTCTCCATCCCCTCCATTTTTTCTATTTTTTTTGCAACGAGTCATTTTCCTGAGATTTTCTAAGAAAAAGTTGTCACTTCAAAAAGAAGGGTGTAAACTTACCTTATATGACCTAGTTAGAAAGGGGCGGATGGGAATTCCTTATGGTGATTGCACTCCGAACAAAATTTGGCTTCAGTTGATTCCAACGAGGCCGTATGCAAGTTGTGGTTGAAAATGTTTCAATGTTCCAAAGAGTTTTTAACCCGATTATTTCTGGATGTCAAGAATTGACTGGAATGTAAAACACGCTGGTTTTTTCATAAATAATTTTACGTTTCAGTTTCACTTTTTGCAGTTTCAAGGAAATGGGTAGGCTATTTCGTATACTTAAACGGTACCAACAGAATTTGCAGCAGTTAAATAATTTGGAATCCTCTACAGATCGACTACGTACACAGTCTGTATTATTGCTAATAAGTCTGCAACATTAAAAGTTTAAGTTAACAAGTTATTTAATCTTATGTTCATTATTGTAGAAGTCAACCACTTTGAAACTGTTACTATAAAATCTCTGCAGAGGAAAGTCTCACTCACTTGTGTTTCACATTGCCCCAAAGCAAATATTTCTGCATCACAATCCATATAAGAAACTTGACACAACATAAAAACAGGTTACGAGCATTGAACCACAACTAGATCTACACGACAGTAAAAAAGTCAGAGCAATGAAACTTTTTCCGTTATCATTTCGTCATAACATATAAAGTTATTCCTCCGGAACACCGTTTTTTCTTCCGCCACAACACAAACCTCCAGTATACAACACTCCCTCCAACTGGAGATGGAAAACCATCTATTTGTTTCCGAGGTCAGGAATTATGATTTCCACAAAGAATACCATGCAAAATAGCAAATGCTAAAGAACCCAACCCACACACAAGGAAAAAAGCACTCAATATAGTATCTATTTTAATGTCTCACAATGTCCCTACGGTCCCATCCATACAATGACAACTAAAAATTAAGCGATCGTTTCTCCAGATAGTCCAAAAAACTTGCAGTTATACATGTAAGCAGGAGTTGCATAACTTGCATGTTTGCAATAAAGTTAAGATAACACAGAAGATGAAGAAGAAAAATGCAAAAAGGAAACGAGTTTTTTTTGCAAACGTTTTCTTTTGTTGGTTATTAACTACTGCTGTTCCTATAGCTTGAGCTGCGATGTACGATACTTGCAATCAGCAATAGCTTTGGATGTAGAGAGAAGAGAGCGACTCCGTTTTCTGTCTTTTGTGTGTGTGGAAATAACTCCGATGAGAGCACCAGGCTGAATGGTCTCAGAGCTCATCGAAATTCGGGATATGACTCTCTGGCACACAGCGCTGCATAAGACTGGGGCAGGAGCAGTATGACACAAACTTGTGCTTCGGTCGGTGGTGGTGATAGTGGTTGTTGCATGTATTGGCCCTCCTCCTCTTGCTCACATTGCACTACAAACATTTTCGCAAAGTGGTTTCAGACTCTCAAAGCTATATAGCTATTGCTTTCCTACACTACTTACTTTACAATCTAATGTATGCAGGTTTTAAGAGTAGTTTTGTTTAAAATGAGACCAGGCGTCCCTTTGTATACGATTTCTTTTTAGTTTTCCAACTATATACGTCATGGAAAGACGAAGTATAAGTTGATTCGGGATTTGAGTCGATTGTTTACAAGTAATTTAAAAGTCTTTTCGAGAAAGCGGCTCTGTCAGCAAATCTCTTCCTTATAATTATTCACAACTTTTCAGAGTCTGGAAAATTCCATTTTAGAAGCCTTATAGATTTCAAAGAATTTTGTTTAAAAAGAAAGTGCTGGAATTTTCTCAGAATGCTGAATGGTGTATTATATAGAGGCAGCGGATGGAAAAGACGGGGATTTTTGCGACCTTGTCTTGCTTCTCGACACACACTCCAAGTTATGAACGGAAGGTCCACCGTTACCAAAACCATATGGCGTTACGTTTTTCGCTGGCGTTTGAAAATGAAATTGCACGGATGAATGAAACAAGATTTACTTGATAAAGCTTTTAGTTATCCTCGATGAAGGTGTCAATTTTTGACATCACTTCAGCTAAACGAGCGACAGGAACAACGGTTTCGTTTCCGTATCTGTAGAAGCGAATGAATATGTACAAATATTTTCTAGCTTGTTCACTTCATATACCAAAATATTATTATGGTCTTGAAGAGATACGTGTGCAGCAAAATGGAAGAATATATATGTACATATATTAACATTAGTTTTACTCGCGTTTCCCATCTCCACTCGTCTGTCATCACATCGCCATCAACACCAACAAGTTTTGTTTTTGTTTTTATTCGCCGCTCACGCAGACGTTTGGCAAAACAATTGTTGTGTTTTGTGTTATGCATATTTGTTATGGTAGAAAATTTATCTATAGGGATATACATTATCTTCTTTCCCAAGCTTCAAGGGAAAGGGTTACAGTTAAATGGTGAATGGGTACATCACATCATAGCTCTTCTAACGCACCACACCACGCAACAAACTTATTTCTTACATATTATTATATTGATGCAGATGCAAGCTTTTGTAATCGCACATGGCCTCGATTCAATATTCCACATGGATGAGTAAAAAGGAAAAGAATGTGGAAATAAAAGTAGGGATGGCAGCAGCAGAGAAAAAAATAAGAATTTGATGGGAATATACATTCAAAGTATTGGCATTGGAAATACTTTTGTTCCAACAACCACTACCACACGGTTTGCGTGTATATGTACACGCTGCACTCACATACATACTCTTCTCATCGCCTTCTCATTGTCAGATTGTCTTGAGGGAATTTCTAGCTTCCGTAAAAAATGCTATTGTCAGCATCACCAGAAGCAAATATAGTAGGGATGGAACAAAGCATCTCGACCAGAAAACTGAACATTCAGAATAAAAAACTCCAATTTCCTCTCTGTTGATTTTTCTGGCAGTTTTGGCTGGAATCCCTATATGGCATATGGAAGGATTGGCTAAGATAATACAGAGAAGAGGAGCAATGAACGCATATATATATACTCTTTCCCATTTTATTCATAAATAATATTATTCCTCATAAACAAGTGGAACCTTAACAAATATATTTTGAGTGACTATTTTTTATTGGAAATAACCATGTTCAGTAGATATTTTGGGAGATTTTNTTTTTTATTGGAAACCATGTTGAGTAGATATTTTGGGAGATTCGCCGTCTGTTTGTTTCGCTCACTGTACCATGATGATTGAAGATTGGAGTTAAGAGAGAATTTCATAAGTGGAGGAGTAGAGCTAATCCTTTACGATTATGTAGCAATGTAATAGAAGTATACAAACTAAACGGGATTACGCTAACTCACAACATCAAAGGATTGTTACACGTGGATAGGTAGTAGATGCCTTCTAGTGTTTTAATAATGACAAATGGGTACGATATAGTAAACTTGCTATATTAAATGGGATTTTACTTGTGAAGGTAAAAGGAAAAGGGAATAATTCGGGTTCGTTATGGGAAATTGTATAGAGCTGCTAGAAAAGAAAAGATGGGTGCTATATAAGCTAGAACATCACATTGTCTTGTTAATTAAGGAATTGTAAGACTCTGTAAGACTACAAAGAAATGCCGTAAATTATGTAGGTCTTAGGTTTTAAGAACGACTCCAATAGTTATAATTGGACATCAACTAATCGTCTAAAACAAAAACATTGCAGTTCATTACACACCAAAGCCTCTTTTAACGTTTTAACTTCCTTTTCACCTTTAAACTTTGTGAATTCAATTTTTAGAGCGTGAATGATTATTTCCATTTGTCAACCATATTGAGCCATGTGAGCTAGAAAAGTTTTCAATTTAGCTGAAAAGTAATCAAATAGTGGAGGTATATATAGTATATGCGTTTGCAGTTGAAAGCTTTTTGACAAGTTCGCTCAAGATAGAGTTAGACATGTGACACAAAGCTGCACTACGAGATTAGCGACACTAACAGACTAATTCAGATATTCAATGCTCATATTTGTTGGTGCTCTAGAAAACATTCATAATTGCTCTTGTATGGTTGTACGGTTAAGTAATGTTTTGAAAGACATAAAGACATATATAGGTACATATCACCCCGAAAATGCATTGACGTACTTAGAAACAAACAATCTTGTCATCATCCTGAAACATATGGAAGCCTCGCGTAAGATGTTTAAAGGATTAGTTGGAAGAAAAATAACCTGCCAATCACAGACAAATTTAATTCGCTTTTCGACTAAAGCTGCAACCAACAGCTGCTAAATTTGCTAATATTTTCGATTGAAGAAGAAAGCGATGCTTCTTTTAATCCAATTTTATCTACTGAAATTACACATTTACTCAATGGGAGAAAGATGCTGATGTATTATATCCCATTCTTTTTTCTAGTCTATTTGATCTTAAAGTAATTTTTGAGAAAATGTATTTATTATTATGAAATTGAATGCAAAATCTTTTCAATCATTTTGGTTTAATCAAGCGAATGTTATAAGTCGCTTTATAGTCAGTATGAAAGCGTATTGAATTTTGATTTCGAATT
>JAANSM010005195.1:0-10375 GCA_036850725.1 Orchesella villosa | reverse complement strand
TTCTTCCGATGCCCACATCCGATCCGCCTCAAATGCCTCCTCTTCCACTTCACTAGTCTTTTATACTGCGTACGAGAAAGGTATCTATATATCTGTGTACTTAAAAGGTAAAGCTGAGGTAGAATGTGGTAGAGTGAAAATTTATGATGGCCTTCTCTTCTGCTCGACATCATATGAGAGGAGTGGGATGTTAGGATACCCACACGTTTTAAATTTGAGCTTACTCCACTCCAACAAGCCAAAACTAAGTTTAACTAACCACAAATGCAAACACTCGTTTGTAAGGGGAACTTCTACAGAGGTCAGAGTACAAAATCTTTGCCTTCATATCATCCTCATTATTACCCTCATCCACGCCTTATATTTGTACCATCATCATCATTTCCTTCTTCTTCACCGTCTTTCTTTTTCTGTTAAGAGAACAATTCAAGGCTTTTTCTTTGATCTGCCTTGTAATTTCATACCAAACCACAATAACTTTTTTTTCTTCGTATTGGATCGGATCGGGGTCTAAAAGCGGAAAGAAAAATAAACTTTTCTTTTATTGGTAAAAGCGACAAGGACACCATAATGACAGAAGAAATAGGATCATGATACAATAACAAATTACATTTATATGTCAATTTACTAATGGATATGGCTCTTTGTCTCCATCTAATTCGATCTTGATATTAAGCAGCAGCGTTGTAAAGGAATGAGAAAATAAACACAAAAGGAGGAGATGAAACTGAGATGACCCAATACCAACAACATCCCATATATATATATCAACCCGATGATGTATGAAATTGGGATTGGGATATGGTATAAGAAGTGATCCTCTTTCTTTCTTACGTGATTCAAGAGGTTACAATATGACAAGGGCTTCTTGGGTTTCTCATTTTTCATCATTATCATGTTACATTAAGTAAGCTTGACTATTGCATTACATTATTTCCCCAATGACAATGTGTCGAAATGAAGAGAAGATGTCATGAGATCATATATTGACTTTAGTTCTCGAAAACCGTCCCTCGCCTAGCAAACCACGTACGTAATTGAATCCCCGAACTGTAAACATTGGATCCAAGTTTTCAATGGAAAGTCATGTGAGCCAGAATGAATTCACATTTTCTTATTCTTTTATATATGGTTTGATACGATTACAAATTCCGACAACACACCACGCCACATCAGATTCGATATCTATGCATACGATTTTCCTCTTTGGTAAACAAGCATTGACGTCCTTCAGGGATGGAATGAAATATGTATAATTTTGTACATGAAATGCTCAGCATTCGGATGCAATTTTCTGCATGTATTGTTGCTAAAATATGTATAGTTTGAGTTAATACGAAACAATAGGCAACTTCATATTTCGGTTTGAGGAAGCGGAATGCTTTGTAGTCTTGCCTTGCCGACTATACATACAACTGTACGTATGTCTTGAAAGGGGCCCATACCTTTACCTACTGCTCCAGTTTCTGACAACGGTTTCCCTTGTCGCCCAGCCTTGAAAAAAGGAAAAAGAAAAAATGTGCCTTTATCCAACTGTCGACTTCCCCAAAAAGTATCCAGCTTGATGTATAGCAACTTCTTTACTACTTTCACCCTTGAAGCTTTCAAATGCATGCGTCGTGAAAAACAAGCGTACCACTTCATCCTCTCAAGTGTACCTATCGACTCCTTTTTTGCTATAAACAACCATACCTGTTTTTCTCTATTTAAAAAATGATATGATACTTACAAGCTTTAAATGTGTATGAACTCAACCCTTTAGAATTTCTTTGGCATGCTTGTATATTCATAAAAAATGCGTAAAAACCAACCAGCTATATAAATGCCAACACAACGTAGGAAAAAAGAATTCACAAGTCAGTAAAGCATGATCCTTGTTTCCATATCATTTTCGTGGCTGACTCGTTTCCTTCCATACTTCCATCCCAACTAGTCTACAAGCATAATCATGCGTATCAAGTAGTTGTTCACTCCACAAACTATATCATCTTTTGTCTCTTACAATTTTATAAGTGTGTACTTACACATTTATAAATATAAATTTACATTTACCTTGCTAACATTATATCACATAATATTGTATTTTCTAACTGTACCATTTGCCTCCCCCTCTATTTTTATGCTTGGTATCATCATACCCTGTCTTGTATACTTCTCAAGAGTACCAGCATCGAGTCATCGTTATCATCATCATTCTCTGGCACGACCAAGACCAAAACCATCATCATCATCTTCATCCTGCAGAAAAGCCTCTTCTCCTCAGAAAACTTGAAGTCGTTTGTTTTTGACTTTCTACTCTCTCTTTTTCCCTTTTTATTTCAACTAGTAGCTAACATAAATACGTTTTTATTTCATCCCAAAAAAACCACCACCATATATACCAAAGCCGTCCTTTCACACAGTTGTGTGAGCACAAGCATAACTAGAAAGGACGAACATTGTACATTCCGGATGCATTGCATACTCCCATTTTCTTCAGCAGAGAGGCTGAGAGTAAAGAGTTGGATGCCAACAAGAAAATTCAAGTTTACACTTAAGTCACTCATCTGTATATGTATATTTTATATAGATATTTCCATGGCATGTAAATAAACTCCTAGGAAGTTGTATGCAGTCACGCTCCTGCTTCTCGTGTACTACATGATCATCATCAACATGAGGATGGAGATGATGATGATGATGATCAGAGCATGATGATATCAAATTCAGGCATTGCCTATTTCCAAGTCCCTTCTTCTCTCCGTACTTGTAGCAATACAAGCATTAACACCAATTTTAGACCGCTTTCACTCTGGATGAAATTATTTGGTTGTTTGTAGCTCCAGAGCTCTCTTTACCATGCCACACCAGTTAGCTGGGAAATAGGACGTGGATTTGAGTGAAGCGTTGAGAGAGCTACCCATATATAAGAAGACATAACCGCGTTCCTTTCCCATTCAAGTTGTACACATGTATATATAGTACATATATATCTATTTATTTATACAAACTAACAATCGATGAATACACACACAGACTCTTACTGACACTCAGCATCATTTACATTTTCCACTTGTGTTCCTTGTTCCTTCTTTTTCTCTTTTCCCATTTTTATATGTGAAAGTACAAAACATACACACTCAAAATATATTTTGTTCGAGGAAAATAACGGATTCATACAACGCAATATATATATATACATATATTTTTTTCATGAATATTCAACTCGAGTATAAGTAGGAAGAGGAGAAATATACTATCAATTTTATAAATTATTATATACATCATTATATTTCTCTCGTCTTCACTTGAGTCCACATCCGTACAAAAAGCAAGCACTAAAAATATGCTCTTAGAAACAAAGGCTTGACTATAACCCAAACTACCCGAGACTAACTACGCAACGCACACACACAATGTGTACACGTCAGTCAGTCAAGCACATGGAACCAAATCACCTTTGATTTACCAATAAATTCCCTTCTTTCCCATTTTTATTTATATGTACTCTTACAGAGTAGAAGTTCAGTAGTCAAAATTTATATGCTCAGATTGTATAGCCGTGGTGAACCAAGCAAATGCGTCTTCATTAAGTATAATCACATAAGTACATATTTATTTATCTTGAAACACACAATAAGAAATATGGTAGCTAGGAAACCACACGATTTTCTCCATGTTTTTAACACAAAAAAATGTTATTTTTACGTCTGTTTGAATACGTGAGGTTTGAGGAAAATATGTAATATATTTATAGAATAGGCACCTAACAGTAAAACCAATATGTGAATCAATATGAAATCCTGTATAGAAGATTCCTATGTGATGATGAGCATTATACTTATATGAATTCTCAACCATACTTGGTAAGAAATGAAACGTATTACGTCCTGCTTATTTCTAAGCATCGTTTACACCTGCTGTTGAATTGGCANCTGTATAGAAGATTCCTATGTGATGATGAGCATTATACTTATATGAATTCTCAACCATACTTGGTAAGAAATGAAACGTATTACGTCCTGCTTATTTCTAAGCATCGTTTACACCTGCTGTTGAATTGGCAGGAACGTGCTTTTCCCATTGTTTCTTGAATGGAAGAAACAAATTGTGAAAATAAAATGACATTTCTCCCTACACTTTTTCACTCTCCTTCACCTACATTCTAGTATCCTAGATTGTTTCTAGAATTCTATCTATTTTTGGATACAACATAATGTAATAAAAATGAAATATACAAGAGCCCTTCTCCATCTGTTTACCTCGCACGTCTCATTTCCCTTTGACATTTTGAGGTTCCATAAATACATTTTTTCTGTGCTATTATATCCTCTATCTGCTTTTCTCTTTCTTGTAATGTTTTACTGCTTTTCTTTTCCCATTCTCGTTCCACCACATTCACTGTTCTCCAATGCGTAAAATGTGGGAAGACATAATATTATGAATGTTGAATGTAGAAGTAAAATTCAACAAGAAATAAGCTGTATGCATAACGAGTTAAAAAGTAGGTAATTTTCTTCCTCTTTCAATCTCCACTCTAAAGAACACATTCTTGCTCCTATAATGTCATAGGAAAGAGGAAAATCATGTCGGGAGAAAGAGTAAGTAAGGGCGGAAAGTGTTATTATTTGTTTGTGGGAGGCAAGTTGACGGAAATTTGTCAGAATTGTCAGGCAGCCTCACACACAACACACACACAAACACACGTACTGATTGACGAATTTTTCTCTCGACTTTTCCATTTGCTTTTTATTTGTCTTGTTATGTAAGCATGACAAATGAGGAAGGAACCTAACAAAATCACTTGATTTCAATGGAATTCTTTGAGCAGATATATTTTATTTTGTGGAAATGTTTCCGCTCCAACGCAATAAAATTCCGAGAAAGAAAATTACTTTTGCTTGTATTTCAATTCCGTTAAATAAGTAAGACAAATTTTGTTCTTTTCTCGGAATTGATTGCTCTGACGCATTACTCTTAACCATGACAATTTATGCTAATAAAGCTTATCAAGTTGGGGTGGATTTTTTTAATGATTTCGTGTTCGTATAGGAACATGCTAGAAATCTCTATTTAATCAGGAAAAAAAGAATATTTAAAAGCTTTTTCCATCTTTCAACTACCAAAGGAACAAAGTTTTCAGTCACTAATGGAAACTTGAACGAATCCATCCGTTTTAAACTTTGTTTTTGAGAATTAGCATCACCTTTGTTTATTTGTGCATTTTGTTTCCCTCTCCTCTTTAAAAACATTTCAAAGCCGCATTTGACGTCCATGTCGATAAATGGGACAGGGGCGAAAGTAACAACGAACAAAAAAGTTGAATGTTGGCCACTCGATTCGATCATCATACCAGTTTGTTTCTTTTCTCCCCGAAGTTTATTTTGATTTTGAAACAAGTTGGCTGACAGCACGAGGCACGAGGGGAAGCAAGCTTTACCTTACATTTTCTTACTTAAAGCTCGTCCTCCTCAAGTTTTGTTTACTTTATAGTAGAGTTTTCAATTTCATGCAAGAAAATCCAATGGAGAACTATATAGCAAGAGCATAGTGAATTGCAGAGCATGTAAAATGTAATGTAAAAGATATTTACATTAGCTTTTTTTAGAGTGATCTCTCTAAACAAACAAAAGAAGGAGGGATCTTATAGAAATGTATAAAGTTAGAGCATCGGCTTCTTTCTCTCCTTTTTTCTGATAGTTTTCTTGTGACTTTAGTGTTGGTTTTTTTCCGTGACGGAAGGTGACTTTTTCTTAGTATCTAAACGAACGATAATTCATTTTTCTCTTCGGCGCACGTAATACCCTCCCGTATTGACTTATTCAAAATATAATTCCGCAACATGCTTTGTTCATCGTCACACGACTGACGACATACTAGGGCCGAACAAAATGCATGTTCTTCCAACTTCCACTTTCCTTTTATTTCTTTTCTCAGACTTTTTCTGACGTAAACGGGAAATGACTCATCGGTTTATGCACTTAGGTATGCAGATATCATAAAGAGAAATAAAAATGCCAATCACCTTAATTTTCTCTTCTTTCCGTCTCCTTGATTTTATGGATTTAGTGGTGTACTCAACTTATGTACAATATGCAGATTGTTTTGTATACTTTTTTTTATTGTTCAAAGCCTACCTTTTTTCTTGGTTCCTAATGCTGCTGGCTCACCGCCACCTCCAACACCACCACCTTGCTGCTGTTGATTGGCTCGACCTTTCTTCAGCAAAGTTTTCTTTGTTTTTGATGCCAAGTCGGTGGCAATATGACGTAGATCCCTGCTGAGTGACGAGGAGGAATTTTTTGTGGAGGTTGACTGGTGAGATTCCTCACCTCCCAAACCTTTCGTCATTGGTTCGGAAATTTTTTCGTATGTGGGTGAGTGTTGTGAGTGACTATCTGTCTGTGTTCTTTGTTTCACACTGTTTTATCTATCATATACAATATTATGAACTCTTTTCTGGATGATCAGGAGTGGTCGAAAACACTATTACCTAATTTGATTAGATTAGCAAAGAAACAAAAGAAAGGAGAAGTCGTTTAGTGAAAATTCATTTTTCGGATCAGCAAAACATTTCACGTGGCTGAGTTGACGTAATACTAAGTAAAACTAATATTCTACCTCTCACCACACGTTCTCATGTTAACATCCACTTATGATTGAAATCTTGAGGAAGAAGTTGTGATTTATTGATATGTATGACGTTCCTCCTATATCGGAACTTGAAAATAAGAAAGTGTTTCGTTTCCAGTCACTTGACTGGTCTTGAACCCTAGTGTTTTCCATTCTTTCGGCAGAGAAAAGTGAGAAGCTCATTATTTCCAATGCATTTGCATGCATTAAATATATGATTTTCAAGATTAGATTCTATTTTCACTTCTTCCTAACAGTTTTCTCTATTTAATGCAGTAAATTCATATGGTTGAGTGAAACCAAGGCAATTTATCTTATTTGGATGACTGACACCATAGCTGTATGATGACAATGAAGAAACTAAAAACGAAAAAGGAGATTTCTCTTACCGAGTTTTTTTGCTTCAATAATTTTGAAATAGTTTTAAGCTAAGGTTGTCTATAAACAAGGTTACCCTCTTCTGTCCTCATATTCTATAGGTATTTCATAGAACACACAACTTTAAACATCAACTCAAACCAAAACCATAAACCAAAACCGTAAACGAAACCAAACCAAGCTTGAGTTCGTAAGTGTTTATAGGAAACCCAAAACCTCATAAAATTATTCACCATTCCATTGAATTGGATGAATCAGAGAAGTTTTGATTCCTTCCATGGAATGCAATACAATACAATACAATTCCAACACAAACACACAACACACACACACAAACACAAGCAAACCTATTCTATTATCCTATCCTGAGGCATGCTTTTACTTTAATTAAAACCAGTGATCTATAACGTAAATCTGTTTTCCTGGATCAAGTTCTCCTACCACAGCTACTATTTTCACCTACTTAAGTACACCCGGCTAAATTTTGTTTAGAAAAACTCTATCTGATTGCATTGACTCAAGAGATTCCCACGAGTTCACAGCAAGATTCCATATCCCTACGATGTAGTTCACAGAGAGGAGTAGGTGAGAGAGCTTACAATTTTCTGCTTTTTAATTTGCCCATCATCATTTATAAATACCCCCCATTTAATTTGTAATACGCCCCACAGCACAAGAAAAAGTTGGGTATTTCAATAAAAACTTTATACTATATAGGACGTAGTCTGACAGAGCTTCCTTTTGTGCCTTAGCCAGTCAAGTTTAATTTATTTATTTAAACTTCGGGCCATACTCACTCATGTAAATACACTCTAATCTATTTTTACCATGTCAGCCCACCACTTTTATGAAATGTTTTGCACCAATATTAATACAAAATGAAGAGAGAAAAATAAGTTGAAAGTTGGAATGTTATATTTTTTTACCTGAGATCCTTGCCTAAATTTAATGAATCCCGAAAAAAAGCTTTGTGAAAGAGTTTTCTTCTTTATATAGAAGTTGAAATCTCTTTTTCCACTCTATTCAAATCGAACAAACTTTATTCCTTTTTAAGAGCAAGAAAAAACTCGTCAAGCAATAGATTTAATTGCCTGATATAATTCTTAACATTAGTCAAAAAAATTCTTTAATACTTTGTATGAATGGATGGAAAATGGAAATGGAGTGAATATAATTCTGAGATATAACAACGATTCAAAAATACTTTCACGAATTGAGGCTACCAAGATTCACACTATACATATTATATTTTTCCCATACCGAGATATATCGAAAGTGATCTGTGTAATATATATAATTACAAAATATCTTTATGGAACTAGACGAAGAACAACGAGAAGCGAAGAACGCGACACTTTTCTCCTTGTTCCCTCGAAGCAAAGTAAGTATATTATATACTCACACGCTCGAAATATTTAGTTACAACTGCGAATTTAACAGATACGAACAAAAGAAAAATTGTGAAGGAGAAAGGAGCACAAGGTATGAAACTTTGTTTTCCTTGGTTCTCTGACTCCTTGTTCACTTCTTGCAGGCCGCAAGCGAAATGAAAAACTAACTGTTGATTTCATCCGACTAAAATGCAACTCGTTCCATTCCACCCAACAGCCCGAACTATATGATGCCTAGTACAAAGTAGAACCAAAACCAACTCAACTCAAGTCAAAATTGGGAAGAAGCACTTTGCAATGCTGGTGATGCTCTGCTATCGTACACACATCACATGACTGACACACACACACACACGTTCGCAGAAACTATCTCTTTCTCACTCAAGTTCCTTGTCCTAACCCGTTCTCACAACTGCCTGCCTCTGATACTCCGACTCCTACAAGCACACTGCTTTCTAGAACCCGGAGTAGGGACGGAAGCAGGACAATTTCCAAAGGGAAAAACTAGCCACGCTCTTACTCTCCAGCCGTCGCACTAGTCGAGCAAAATTGATGCAGTTTGGCTTTGGCTTTGGCTTGAATTTACCCAAGAAAATTGTTGTTTTTTGTTGGAAGAGCTAAAGCAGGAACTGAGTTTAGGTAGCTGCCCCCTGCTTATAAATATGTTGTTTCCAGCATCACCATCCGTAAAATACTCGGTTGGATTCTCCAGCCATGCCATCACTTTCACATTTTCTCCTTTTCTCTTTACATTTTAGTTGAAGAAAAAAACGGAGTTGAGCAAGACACTTTTTTTATTCCACTTTTTAGCAACCAAAATAAGATGTTCCTATGATATTGCTCTTCTCTTCCTTTCCAATCTTCCTATGAGTATGAAACAGCATTTATGATGGTGATATGGCATGGTCTGGAGGCAGCTAGGCCTCCCTAATATTTTCGGGATGGAGTGAAAAGCTTTGCTAAGATCTAAACTTGGGAACAGTGTGTAAGTAACTATATGCTCTAGTTGCTTTAAAAGGTATGCATGATTTTTGCGCCGGCTCCAATGCCCATCACTTTTTCTCCATGCTTCGAACTCTTTCTCAATGAAGGTTTCGTACTTGACTTCACGGCTGCTACTTTACTGCAGTTTCCCTACATTCTTTTTGGGGAGACGTAGGATACTCTCGAAAACACAGGAAGACTCTATCTTTTCTCTCTTGGAGGGAGAAAAAGGAAGACGTTTTTACACATTCTATCTGTCTTAAATAAGAATTATGAAGGGAAGAAATATAGGAAACTGATAATATTGTTCCTTCTTCTATTTTATTCCTCTTTTCTCTACATTTTTACTCCAAAATGTAAACAGAAGAAGAAGAAAGAGTAAGCACGGGAAAAGGAACCATCACATTATGCCCCGTATCTACTCAAAAATCTATTATTATGACCTAAAACTTTTTACTTGAAACGCAACCATGCTAGTGCAACGTAAAGTAACGCAACTCAATGCAATATAATGCCGGCTTACTTCACTTTCTTTCAGACTGTTTCTCCTTTGTCCAGCTTGAGACATGAGTCCCTATGACTATGAATGCAAGTCTATTTTTTCAGTATTTCTGTTGGACAAGCATAAAAAGAGGAAGTCCATAAGTAAGAGCCTTTGTCAGACCAAATCTATAAAACAATTTTAGCAGGTCCAGTTCATAAATGGGATGAGAAAGGGAAAGAGGCTGTAGTTAAAATGAATAAGGAAAACGACTCCTTTTTTTTACTTTCTCCCAAGCTCATCATCGTCATCATCCTCATCATTTTACCATACAAAGTTACCATACAATTTTTCTATTTTAGTTTAGTTGGCCAAGAGAGAAAGAGGAAGTCTCTGAAGAAGTTTGAAATAAAAAAAAGTGTAGTGAAGTACTCCAGAAGGGAAAGACAAGCTGGTGGTGATGGTAGGCAATCGTGGAGGCGATATTATCACTACAGCTATTTATACATCATCATTATATTATGACTTT
>JAANSM010005194.1:0-10376 GCA_036850725.1 Orchesella villosa | reverse complement strand
TGCTTTTCTACATAAATTTTTACGACTACTGGAGATGTTTATGACATTTATGGAATTTTAAACACTTACCTCAATGAGTACTTTAGCCTCTTCACTGGTTACTGCAGCCATTTTAATCTTTTATACCCAATACCCGTTGATTTGTTGAAATCTGTTAACAAGGTTCTAAATTGAAAGTCGATTTTGTACTCTTTGGTTTTGGTGATCGCTCGTACGAATTAAATTACTATTGTAGTCTTAATAGATGCAGGAAATGAAGCAATATATGTGACTCATTCAAGGAAATACAAAAACGATATTTGACTGTTCTTTAAAAGTAAGAAAATGGACTCTTCCACTTGAACATTAGTATATAAATGTGCTCATAAGAATGGATTAAGATATATAATTCTAATAGTTGATAGTGTATAACATTAACACGGAAATATGTTGTACAAGAAGCTATTTTTCACTTTCCCGTTTACAAATTATAATAAACAAGAATAACTCTACGCAAAGGGTTAAACCACTAAATGAGGAAAGATTAAAAGTTCAGTCCTGTGCTTAGCTGTGATTGTTATTGTTTATTGGAAAAATTTGTTTATGATATAAATGTTTAAACGTTACATTTGCGTCAAGCACTTTAACCGGATACTAAAAGTTTGTGGGTATGTTTTCGTAAGGACACAACTCATTGCACAATTTTGGCTGAACCATCTGGAGAACAATGAACAATGTAGCTTTATTCTTCTTATCATTTTGCCATACTTGACATCTGGCTGACTTGACCCTGTAACAAGAAAATTGTTACTTGGAAATGAAAAATTTGCATTTTGACTGTGTGTGTACTGTGCAATTGTTTGATTTGGTTGAATACTCAAGATGTAACGTTGATAAACCTTCCTATAGCCTGTTTGTAGATTGATGATTGTGTAAGTAAAGATGAAAGATAGGAAGGAAGTATATATATATTTAGTTTAGCTGTACAACCACAATCACTATAAGTATGAAGTATATTTTGATGACCACTTGATGCGTCAATTGCTATTTAGAATTGAACTGTGGTATCCTTTGTATTGTAAAAGTCTGCTTTAATACGTTTTCATGCTCAATAAAGACTACGATAACGAAAACGCAAATTGTACATCGAATATAATTCGTTGGATGTACCGAGTTTTTTTTACGAAGAACAGGATTTTTAGCATTCTGGTTGAACAAGTCATTAAAAATCATTTTCATATACGCCGAATTGATACGCTGAGAATTCTTTGTAAGATGCATTGCATTGCATAATAAATTCGAAGGCGAAATGCTTGTCAAAAAACATGTTGTCCACATACACACTCAACCAGAAGTATGTTAACTCCGAAGTGTTAAATATGCATGCTATATGATAGGATGCAGGATCTATGCAATATTTTTTACTCGCCAAGACATAAGTGCATGAAAAACTTGAACCGGAGGTTAGATCTGCGAATGTGAGCAACTCGTGTAGGTTCACCTTGAGAAGCCCCTTGAAGTTCAATGAATTTCAATGCTTACGATTAGTGAATGCGATCAAATCTTACTCAACGCAAGTGTGTCACTTAACAATAAATGATCATTATAATTAAAATTAGTATTGTTGCAGTTTGATCGATTATGACACACATCACAGAAAGAAACGGCGTTGGTTTACATAACAAAAGTGTTCCACTGACACCTCACCCCCGTAAACCGTAGTAATACGCTATCATCTGAAGAACATTGGATATTCCAAAGTTCATTCAATTTCTTTAGCAGTTGGAGCAAATACAAATAAATTTGACAAATAAAAAACTCCAACTCCTGCTATAGTATCAAAATCAAAATGGGAATGCTGGATTTCCCATAATGGAATCTTGAATCCCTGAGAATCAGTTGCAATCTGTATGCAAGTAAAAGCTTCATGTTGGAGCCGCATCGCCTGAGGCTAGAACGAGGTGTGTTACTTTTATTAACTATGTTTGCCAAGGCAGTTGCTCTTGAGTTTCAGAGATTAATTCCTATTATTTCTGATTGGTATATAGGTTTACCTTCCATCTTAATAC
Organism: Orchesella villosa; assembly: GCA_036850725.1. Classification (NCBI taxonomy): domain Eukaryota; kingdom Metazoa; phylum Arthropoda; class Collembola; order Entomobryomorpha; family Orchesellidae; genus Orchesella; species Orchesella villosa. The sequence goes on along the minus strand of JAANSM010005194.1, from coordinate 8,328 downwards.
TTGACAGTAAAAACCAGAGCAAGCGAAGTTTAAAGTTGTTTTTAGCTCTGCTGATATCGACACAAGTTATTGGTGATATACTAATTCTGCCTTCGTATAGCTAACAAACGTTTTACAGAAGTATAAATATAGATAAGTAAGAAAACTTACAAAAATTTGGAAAGCATACACGTGTTAACAACAACTTCAAATATCTTCATGCAGCTTCAAATATTTTTAATAAATATTTTAATCGTTGCATTGACCTTGTAATGTATAGTCACGTTTTCCAAGAACTTTCATTCTTAACCATAATGCCCTTTATCACCAATAGATTACCAGAAATCCGAAAAATATTTTTATTCTAAATCTTTTCATGATACAGTTAGATTTTGCAACTAAAAAGTACCAAATTCACAAAAAATGTTAAATGGAAAACGTATGGCAATAGTGATGATGATGATAAATCAATAGTATATATACATGCGTAGTATATGAAAAAGAAGAACTTGCAAATGTGAAATAACGTTATTTAAGTACAAGTACAATGTGCCCCTAAAAGCATACTTATAGTTTCTTTTGCTTTATCCTTTCAAGCAAGGTCATTTGCGGACGTGCTTTTTTGAATTCTAGCCATGCCTTGCGGTTTTCAGGGTTTCTTGGTCCCCAGCTTGGGTGAGGCTTGAGAGACCCAAAGAATTTCTACAATGAACAAAATTGCTTACGTATACAAAGGTTACACATAATATGGGTAAAAACAGAGATGGTTAAAAGTATTTTATAAAATTCTTACATCCTTCCATGAGTTACCAGGTACTTTAGTCATTGCTTGAACTCCGAAAACTGGGAATGCAAACAATGCAACTGCTGCGAGTCCCCAACCAAACACTGAAACATTTTTACAAGATTAGTAAAGTTTTTGAATCCTAACAGGAAATTAATGAAATGGAAGACAGCCAGTTATACTCACCTAATGCGATAACCGGATAAGTTAGATCATTATGTGTAGGTGAAATATCTTCGACAAGTGAGTACACCAAAATGATTGTCAAGAATATTGGGATCACAACTCCCCAACAAGCCTTCCAGTAAATTCCTAGTCTTATGTTCAACATGAATTCAACATCATCAAGATAGTTGTACACTCCATAAATCCAAGCAATCCCAATAACTTCAAGCACAGATGTTGTATAAATTACGAAACTTCCACCGAAAAAGTCCACAAGGTCGACTATAAATTGTCCACCCTGCCACCACATTCAAATGATTGAATTAAAATAACCTTCCAGATAACTATTTTCTTTTTTAATCGTAACTTTTATTACCGGTGTAGTGTACACAATTCCCACGGCGGCTCCAATGAAACAAATAACGATTGTCACATGCCATCGAACAAGTTTAGGAAATTGATCACAGAAAATGGAGATTATAGCACCGGCATCAGATACTGCACTCCCCAGGCCGAGGGTGAACATCATCAAGAAAAATAGGACAGCAAAGAACTAAAAGGTTAGGCACAAGATCCATTAGTCAAGAAACAGTTATTTAATACAGACTCATTGGTGATTGGTGATCGTATTCATATATTATAAGTAGTATGTATTATTCTACCTGAGGAGCCCAATCAAATTTAGCAACTGCATCTGGGTAAGACACAAATGCCAAACCTGCACCTCCTTTTACCACCTCGCTAACATCTACATTCATCTCCTCAGCTAAACTTCCAAGCACAGCAAAAATTGTGAAACCAGCTAGTAGACTTGTGAATGTGTCCATAAATGATACGATCCAAGCATCTCTACATAGGTTAGACATATTCAAATATTAAAATTTTTTGTGTAAAGGTGCTTAATATTGAATATGTCGAAACAATTATCAATGATGATTAAAACCTGCTGACTTACTTGTACACGTCATGATGGAATCTGGTATAGGCAGTGATATGATAGAGAAGAAGATGCTACTACGACGAATGAAAAGTTTGAATTTGTGCTAAAAAGTGTGACAATTTTCAACCAACCATGGCTATGCAACGTTCCCTTAGCTCAGCTACAATTGTTTGCAGTTTTACAATTAAATTGCGAATTCTGACATGACCCCCACTCACTACATTTTTGCTAACAGTAATCTGAAGACTTTCAGTAAAATGGTTAAATTAAAATACACATGCTAAAGTATTCGTAAACATCCTGGGTTTTAAATGTATTTTGTAATACAAATATAGAGTAAAAACATTTCCACATTGTCTACTGCTATATGACATAACGAGACATTTCTCAATTTCTCCACTCATGTGATTTTACCAAGACAAGTCCCTGTAAATGCTAGTGGACCTTCCCATTGAAATTGTAACCGTTTTGGAGCTCACGAACGAACGCTGCTGTATACGCTGTAGCACTTATCAGTTGGTTGGAAGTGGTCACAGCATGAAAACATAAATGTCATTCGTCATAATAGTATCTTCTTCTTTATCATACCGATTATAAGAACTAAACATGATTATACTCCCGAACCCTGATATTTCGAATCATTTTGCCCCCGAAAATATCATTTCGTCCCAAAAACGTATCATTTCGGCCCAAACATGCATCATAATTCCCCAAACACGCATCATATTGTCCCAGACAGGTAGCAGGTTACCCAATACATAAGAAAATAAAAATAACCATTAATTAATCAAATAAATGATTAAAACTAGTTCAAACTAGTAACAAAGCGTCAGTCAATTCCAAAGCCCCTTATATAGAACTCGGTGGTACATTCTATTTAAGAATCAAAAACTAGTTCAACGCAAACTGGTAAATACATTGACGTAAAAATAGAATGATGCAACATGCGCCATTTGAATGTTTTTAGGCCTGTGGGTAAATATGGTAATTCCTTCCTAACTAACATTTGCGTACTTGAAACGCAATGAAATAAATGTGGAAAATCAAACATTTGTATGAGATCATAGATCACACAATAATAATCAATTACAATCATATGATTGTACAATCAAACAAAAAGTAATATCGTGTTACCCGTATTCAATGAGAAGAAGCACTGACTGACGGCCGCATACCAAACCTAATAAATATATTCATTTAATTGGTTTACATTGTATTTTGAGGTATGTCGTCAGAGTGCAAGATATGTAATGCATAAAAAAAGAGATTTTAAACATACCCCTGGTTCCGATAGCTTTTTCCAATCTGGCTTCACAAAATATTCAATTCCTTTCCATGCCCCTTTCAGTGTAAGGCCACGAACAAGAAGTATAATCATAACTATGTATGGAAATATGGCAGTAAAGTATGCCACCTTTCCCGAACTGTGAACGCCTCGGATGAGAGTCGCAAATATAACAATCCAACAGAAAAGAAGACATAAGCTCAGCTTCCAGTCTGGGCTTCCTACCTTTAGTATTTGGAAAGGAAAAGTTGTTTCTCGTTAAATTCTAGTTTATAGTAGTATAAAAAATGAACATGAAAAATTTGTTATGAATTCTTACCCCGTTCTCGATATTCTCAGATTCTTTTATGACTTCTAGCCTATAAAATAAATTCAAAATTGGCAAGGTTAAATTTTTAATTTAGTGTGTTAATTGGATTATACTTGCCAAATACACGACGGCGTCTTCTGTTAACTTACAAGAAATACATTTCAGGAACGGTTTGATTAGTTGCACTTGCTGATCCGTTACAATTTTCAGCTCCTGCCCATTCTTCGTTACAGTTTGCCCATGGCAGATTTTTTTGAAAGCTTGCTATGAAATAGGAAGCTGTAAGCGCCATTATTGATACGTAGTAAGTTAAAACTGCCATTGTAGCAATCATGGATCCATAACCAACTCCCCTATTGATCAAATTTTGTTTTAAAAATTGTAATTATTTTAATACCTCACTCAATTAATGTTTTAGTATATTATAAGTACTTGAAAAATGGAGCACATTTCCAACATTTGATTTGCGAATAAGATGTAAACTGTCCCAACGTCAGCTCGAGGAAATAAATTGGTCTTCCGATAAGAATTAATACAACCAAATACGGAATCAAAAAGGCACCTGAAGCAAGAGTGGAAATGGTTTTAACATTTACGGCTTTAAAGAACTCATTACAAAGTAAACTTTTTATACTAAAATTTGATGTGATTGTGACTAACCACCCCCATTTTCATAAGCAGTAACAGGAAATCGCCACACATTTCCAAGACCTACAGACATGGATATACAAGACATAAGGAATTCCCATTGGCTGTCCCATTGCATTCGCTCAGGGGCTGCTTGAGATTCAGGATCTGGACTTTCTTCTTCTGTAGGCTGAGAATCGAATTCAGATTTCAGAGCTAATAAATCAAATTGTCAAATACACATGGCAGAGCAATGAAAATATACCTTTTCATCCCCGATTGTTGACAGTTCAACCTCAAAAAATGTTGGAGGTGGTAGTTCATCTTGCTTCGGAGGCGAGAGGTCTGGCGAACCTTCAAATCCCTGATTCTCATATCCGGAGGACTGAAAAAGTAATCTGTTGTTTTAAATTCGTTCGTGAGCTGTTGGGGTTTTTATGAAATGCAATGGGATCGAATTTATGTATTATTAATTAACCACCAACGTCCATCACTAACCATTGTTTCGCGTTGATTTATGCAGCTGGGCTATTAGTAGAACCAGCTTCGACTACATTGGCAAAGACAATATACAAAGGTACAAAAACTGGGAGCTTTCTATTCGTTGCATAATATGCATCATGATCATGAGTAAATTTTTTTTGCATGAGTATTAAAGCCAACAAAATGGACAGAACAAATCCAAGAACTGCGGCTTTACTAAAAGTGGAATTCAGGGTGATATTGTTTGCTGATAACGAGAAGTATGGTTCATTTCATGTGGTCCAACCAAAGATATATTTGAATTTTGATATAACTGACTTTTTTTATAACCTTTGTGTGCGTGAGTGAATGCTTATTATTAGTATTAGGATTTTGTATGTAGAAATGTCTAAATTAAAGGAATTGTTTACTACAATGAACAGGAGTTGACAAAATAATGTATATGATGTGTGTAATGTGATTGTGATTTAGTATAAATGATAAAATAATCCGGCTATAGATTAGGACGATAACCTTTCCGTTTAGTTCTGAAATAACGATGACTGCTTTATAATTTCAAACAGATAATTTTAATGCATGTTAATCTTTGACGAGTGTGCATTGTTTTATGAGGCTAAAATCATACAGAGTTAGTCTCATTTCAGCTAATTTTAAAGGCTGCAAGTTACAACACATTGCAACTGAGGAGTACCTTTAAAAGGGCATAAGACCAAGGTTATACGTCTACGCTACATATTGTAGTTAGTAAGTACGAAAATGACATTTGCATTCTTTCATATAGACATTTACAATACAATGCAAAAATTAATTTAGAGTTGAAAGAAATGATAAGCTGCATGTTATGTTAACTTTCACTGTTTTTGGGTACGGGTAATTGCATCATGCTATATATTTATCTTTGTCACGCGTCACAACAACAATGACTTTTACTATCACTTAATTGACACGCGTTTGATAAAGGATTATGGACTTATCCTTTCATGGAGTAAGAATTAGATCACCACACCATTGTCAAAAAAACAGTTGTATTGAATTGATTGTTGACTACCAAAAAGTTTATTAACTGTTTTATCTGATTGACAACCCATATTTATTAATTGTTTATGAGAATACATTACATCTATTATGGCTTTAGGGCTAAACTATATGTAGCATGCATAATTGTTAAGACTTCCCTGGTGGAACACCGCAATCTACAAAATATTTTATTATATACAAGTAACTATTTGAATAACTTGTCATTTTAAAACTTGATTGAGGAATGCAATGACTTTTTTTTAAAGCTTATGCATATATTATAAATTATATGTATTGGTTTTTGTGACAGTAAATCTCTCTCGGCTCCACCCACGCGTAAATGCGCTAGATAGGGCAAATTTTTAAGCAAAATATAGTTATTATACGTTACAAATTTTAATCAATCACTTCTATTGGGTTGGGATTGGGACACGGCTTCAATCCAACACTTCATCATTTCTTCATCAGATTTCTCATTCCACAAACGATCTAGGAGAGTCCATCCCGTCTTCGCTGTCGTTAACAAATATTCATTCCCTGGATCTAATGAGTAGGTGTAGGTCCCGATAACGAGACTTTGGGAGAGTCGGGATGCCACCAAAATCTACGATATTATCGTTATTATACCCATTTTTAATTGTTTGTGAAAACTTTCGGTGAAAAATAAAAGTTCTTATTTGCCTTTAAAACGAAAATTATACCCGTAAAACTTCAAGTTCAGTGACAGGAACATTTCTCACACTGGAATAGCCTTGTAGTACACACTGCGCCCCAAAAAATGGATCGAGATTCACTCCATCTTTAATACACTCGAGCATCATGTACACAATTGTGGCAGCCAAGTCGAAAACATACGCTTCTGATTGTAGATCACCAAAGTCAATCACACCATAAACGTCGTATTCAGTAGGATCTGCAGTTGATGGCCGGACGATTATATTTTGTTCATTGAAATCCCCATGATGTACTCCTGTAAATTGATACATATACAAACTAAACAATTATTACTTCAAAATTTCCTATTTTGGGAAAATTTTCTTTAGACGTGAAGTCACCAGCCACCTTTTTCCAGTTGAGGAAGGATTGGCAAAACTCGATTTTTATACGCCTCAAGAACACTTGATACCAAACTAAATCTTTCTGGCTGATCCTTGATTACAAAAGTGAACCTTTCCAGTTCTAGAAAATTAGAGAGAATCCACAACGAAGTGTGGTTGTCTAAGGCAGCACATGCTGCTTCCTATTCCCGATTGAAAATCATGTTGAAAATCATATTATCGTTTTCAAACTTTTAATTTAGTTTTGTGAGTTTTGATTTTGTATACCTTCAGAATTTCCTCCAATTCTGCTATGTATTTTCCAACCTTGACAAGGAGTTTTGGTGTTGTATGGACTTCAGGCATTATTTGACCCTCTACGAAAGTCAAAAGCCGAATAATATGCTTACTTCTCGTAGATAGACTTTCACTTACTATTTGTTTGTTCTCAATTTCCACGAGTAGAAAGGTTTTTCCTTGAATTGTTTTCACTGGAACGGGACAGTTGATACCCTTAGCATCTAGTAAGAACATTGCGGCATTTTGAGCTTCAACATAACCAGTCTTTTTTGAGTCCATTGAGTTGAGCACTTTGAAAACATACTTTTCTACGTTTCCATTTGATCCTTTGGCCTGATTTTAAAACCATGCTGACTTTCAACTTTTTGATTGCTAGTTTTGTTTAGAATAACTATAAAGTTATGTTAACATACCTTAACGTAAAAATTGTTATCATCATAGCTATTCAATTCCTTGATGGACTCAACTTTTAGACCATAGTGCTCTTCAACAAACTTTTGGGCAAGAAGCAAAGACACATTTGGCTTGATCTTTTGTCCAGGTTGAAGGATTGTAGGAGTTTCTCCGGAAGGGCTCATGTTTGTTTACTATAAGTATGTTGTACTAACTAGAGTAATAAAAGTAGAATTTTTTTACTAACAATTAATGGAAGAGAAGATTCTTTTTCGTTTCGTTCAAAAACAGTCGACTATATAGAGTGACACTGAAACCATAAAATGACATAGAAGTCAATACTCGTACTTATGTAATCAACCAGTCATAATCATCCTTTCATTTTATTAACACATGTTGATAATGTTGAAATACAAAAGGAGTATACTAAGGAAAGGTTGCATAATATGATATGTTTTATTTAGTATAATTGACATGAAGCTAACATACAGAGACAGAAATGTACAATATTATGAAACGTACAGTAGTAATACAACTTATTCACATTGATTCGCTCATTTACATATAGATAAGTTAGCTCATTCATTTTAAGTGGGGGTTAAGAAAGTGAATGAAGACGGCATTTTTCTGGTCAATCAGTCCATTCATCGAAAAGCCTATGTTGGAGCCGTTGGATAATATTTACTTATAATTATGTATATATAACAGAAGTATACAATTTTTAGACACTGCACAGGATATTACACAATGCATGCACATCAAATTCTTTAATATAGATTCATCGAGCAATAGCTGCGTTCTCAATATATTATGTATAGGCGATGACTGATGACAAGAATTTTAAACTGTGAATTTTTTTAGTTCGTTCAAAACGCAAAAACAATGGTAATAGCTTGATCAAACGTCCATCCAATACAGTTTATAAATGTGGAGGATTTCACATAATAAAACTGTCCCACATGCATTCTCATATCTTGACAAGCAATCAAAAACTTTCGCCTATAAACA
>JAANSM010005193.1:0-10378 GCA_036850725.1 Orchesella villosa | reverse complement strand
TATATATATATGCGATCCTTAATAGGGTAAAATAATGTTAGGGTTTCAGCTGTTGTTTTGTTGGCATTCTCTATCTCTCTGACTCTCACTCAGATTCCCTTTCTTTTTTTTGACTTCGGACGGAGTTGATAATGATGAAGAGAAATGATACTAGGAAGTAAAAGCAATAATACCCGAAAATACAAGCAAAAAATAGTCACCAAACCCAAACACGTCAGCTATCCTTTTCGTCGTTTTACTCTTTATACTGAAAATCGAATAGGCCATTAGTGATGGAAAATTTCGGTAAAGAAAATAAAGTGAAAGTAAGAGATTTTTCTCTAAAAAAGGACAATCCTATATATCTGTTTTCAATAGGAAAATTCTTGTATCTGAATGAGGTTTTTATAATGATGGATTTTTTATAAATATTTTGAATCCCAATATACATATATATTACAATAAACTTCCGCACATGTTGTTATTTTATCAATCTGTAAAATGCAAATGATCCCAACATTTCGCAATTCACTATATAGATCATCATCATTCTCAATTTTGTATTCAAATTCAAATCAATTTAGATTGATCTCAAATGATAATGATGACGTGTCTTACTAAACGGTAAAGTTTCTCACTCTTTTCCTCCAAAGGAAAGAGTAAGAAAGAAAGGAAGCGTATTTTATTCTGAAATTGCTCCCATATCCGGAGAATCAGTGTGGATACACAATAATGATCCCATGTGATGTGATGCGATTCAATGTGATGGATAATGATGATCAGATGGTGGCGAAAAGTGGAATAAAAATAAATTCTGGGACTATAGATCCAAAGCAGGAGGGAGTCTTGTTTCAAAGAAAAAGGAAAGTAAAACGAGCTGATTGAAATATTTAGTGGTGTGGTGATGGAAATAAATTGCATCTCAATGCATCCTCACGTTTAAATCTTTTATATCCTTTAGAAGTATATACCTTGTTTCAAAGAAAAAGGAAAGTAAAACGAGCTGATTGAAATATTTAGTGGTGTGGTGATGGAAATAAATTGCATCTCAATGCATCCTCACGTTTAAATCTTTTATATCCTCCAAAAGTATATACCTAAATGTACATGAGTTTTTGTGTGTGCCATTTTTTTCTAGTTCTGTGTCTATACTTATGCGAGTCACCATGTATTTCATCTTGTTGTACAAGATATTTTGCTTGATTTCTTGAGACATGATGATGAGACTGTATCTTGCTTTACTCTCGTAAATCTTATTTCCCCAACAGGGAACACCAGTTACAGATAGAGAGACAGACAAAAAAAGGAAGGAGCATAGACACAAAAAATTGTAGACGATTGATTTTGATTTGGTTGGATCTGTAAATCCACCAGAAAAATAAGGCTTACGAAGACTGAAGAAGAGGAAGGAGATTGAGGCAACAGCTATATATAAGGAAAGATCAAAAAGGAGAGCAGACTAGAAGGCAAGAAAAAGGAAAAGTGTGTGGAGCAATGTGGTTTGGTTTTTGGTGTCTTGTTTACTTGTTATTATCATTTAAGCCTGGAGCTTAAAAAGAGGATATGGCTTTTCCCACTGTCTTCTCTCTCTCTCTTCTCCATCTTCTTCTCTTCATTTCAGAGGAAAGCTATGGTGGTAGTTGTGTTGTTGCCACTTTCACCACACAAACGAACAAAGTGTTTGCGGCTTCTTTTACTCGTTACAAAATGCTTTCTCTCTTTCTCTCTCTCAGCCAAAAGTCAAAACTCAACGCTTTCTCTGAGAAAATGAGATGCAAGGAAAGTGTAAATCCGTCTTAAAATGGCAATCATAATAATAATAAAAGGTTTTACATTATCAGCTAAAATTTCCGTCCTGAACAAAAAGTATTAATAATAATACCAACAACACAGCGTGTTTGTGTGTGCCAATGCCATTGAGTCTATTTTCTATATCTTCCATATTTTCTTAAACGTAGGAGGAAAAGGAGAAAGTCAAAATCGGAAAAGCTTTTTATGTGTTCCCATTTCCTCTGGTGGTTTACTTTACTTTCCCTTGCTCGTTTAAGACCCAATAATATTTTATCATGTATAATGTGATATGATATATGCAATGCACAAGAAGAACTTGGTATAGCTTTCCTCTTCCTATCCTCTCGAGAACAAAATGTACATCAAGATCAACTGGAAGCAGCAAGGAAAAGGGCAAAGGCGAGACGGAGTGAGTAATACAATCTCGGAAATTTATCAGCAAATTTACTTGCAAGACAATCACATAAATCACCTCGTTAATAATATTCCATCAGAAGAAGTGAACTGATTATCTTCCTCTTCCGACATTCAACATTGCAAGTAACAATAAATGTAGGATGGGGTGTAAAATATTGTTGTATGTTGTAAGGTTGGAATTGAAGAGCAATTAAGCTTGTTCCTTTACATAATAAGAAATAAAATGCATTGTATTACATTACCTGAAATATGTGTGACCCACACATAAGCTCAAAAGGAGGAACGTGGTGGTGAGCAAGGTGGTGAGGAAGGATGAGCCACCTGAACTCCTTGAATTGAAATTACTCTTATAACTACTACTGTACAATAGGCTATTGCTGCCAAGTTTACAATTTCCACCACTCATTTGATCACTTCTCAAGCTGCTAGAATGATGCTGTTGGTTATGTTGGCTCATCCCACCCTTTCTTCTTTGAGTTCGTCTTTGATGACGAGAGCTAATTTCTACCCCCGCCGCTCCTGCACTGCTTGACGCTGAAGATGCCATTGATGATGAGGTGGATGAAACGGAAAACAGGTGACTGGTTGCTTGCATTTTACTCTTACGGAAAAAAATCGATTCAATATTGTTATGAACTTGTTAATCGGTTAATCATATGTAATAGCATTCTTTGTCAGTTTGCCGTTTCCAATTCATGTCTTTAAATCATTTGGGTAGAGATAAAATGTTTCTGATCCTTTGTTAAAAATGGAATGTATTTTGGCATTGAATGCAACAACAACAACTTATCTACCCCCGCCGCTCCTGCACTGCTTGACGCTGAAGATGCCATTGATGATGAGGTGGATGAAACGGAAAACAGGTGACTGGTTGCTTGCATTTTACTCTTTCGGAAAAAAATCGATTCAATATATTGTTATGAAATTGTTAATGGGTTAATCATATGTAATAGCATTCTTTGTCAGTTTGCCGTTTCCAATTCGTGTCTTTAAATCATTTGGGTAGAGATAAAATGTTTCTGATCCTTTGTTAAAAATGGAATGTATTTTGGCATTGAATGCAACAACAACAACTTAATTTGTATCGTGTATTATGTAACAGGATAGAAAGAGGAGGAAACGGAGATTATTAAGTCATCTTTGCTTAAAAAACTCGTCTATATAGTCTCTTGTATTTTTGGTGGTGGTGGCGGTGGTTGGCAGCGGATGGAGTTGGAGTAAAAGTGAAGAAATATGATTTATGTTTCACATGAACAGAGTAATAACGCGTGAAATCACCGCCTAGTACATGCAATTCCAGTCGACAGTTGCCACTTTCTCTTTCTTTCTTTTCTTTTCCCCCCTTTTTCCTGTTCGGTTTCACTCACAGTCAGAACTAAACGCTTTATACTTATCTGGAGTCAGTAGAAGAGAAGTCGTTGAGCTTAAAGCTCATACTGAGCAATTTTATATACTATTTCAAGAAAAACTTTCTTTCCTCTACACTTGTCTTCCATTTCCTTCCCTAAAGAACATGTTTTTTATGATTTACTTGCACCCTTGAGTCTCATCCTCATCGATGATAAACACGCGTATTTTTTAACAAACTTACATTCTATGAATATTATTCCACTTTTTCATCCAGTTCCTTTTCTATTTTGATAAATTCACAGGAAAATTTGTTTGGTCTTGACTTGTTTGTTGCAGTTATACACAGTTCACGTGTTCTTTTTCTGAGTTCAGGGTGAGCAATACGGAGGCTACCGGAAGGATTCTCAAGTTGCCCCAGATATTGGGAGCAAGTAGCTATAGCTTCAGTACAACCACAAACTTGTGTGTAAAGGGAAATCTCCACCAAAAATTAGAAACAAGGACAGTTTTTGCTCAGGATAAAGTTGAGTATTTATGTGTGATGATGTCCAAAGAAGCACTGGCTGAATGTGGTCAAAAGACTGGAGAATATAGAAAAGCTCTCTTGGCCCTCGTCATTTCTCCCATGTCTTCAGAGATGTTTCTGGTGAAATGGGCAGCTCACTCGCGACAGGGAAAAAAGAAATTGGTATTGGTTTATCATGAGTGGCAGTAGTGGAGAAGACGGTGTCGTAGTTGTAGTACAAGAAGATAGTGTGACACAAGTGAATTTGAGCAATATGCAAGAATGTGTTTTCTTGGGTGCATCCACCAAAGTATGGAGAGGGCGAAGAAGGAACAATGAAGAAACAAGACTGATTTGTTGCTAGAAAGGGTGACTGACTCAAGAAGGTTTTCACTATATACGATACCAATAGCAATAGCACACTATGCCTTTCTCACCGCACCGCATGTTACTCTCCAACTGGAGAAGTCAACTTGGAAATGGGAAGAGAGGAGAGAGAGAGGAAGGAAATCGGGTGGTTGCTTCATACAATGTTGTTGTAGTAGTAGGAAAGCAGAGCAGAGCACAGTAGTAGCATTACATTCAGAGAAGGGTGGTCTTACTTTACTTCTAGATGTCTGGATGCTGCTGGAAAAATATGTGTAGTCTGTGTACTCTGCTCAACCTTACTCTCTTGCCGTATATCCGTATCGTTTGGTGGATGGTGATGGTGGTGGTTTAGTTTAGTTTGGCTCCTTTGACTTTTTGCCATGTTGTTGTGCAATGTTGAATGTGTAGTAATACATATATATATAATATGCAACTCTAGTGAGTGCATAAGCATACGTTACAGTATTGATGCTGCTTATATTATGGCTGAGATAGACACAAGGAGAAAAGGGGAGGCTTTCCAGTGTGCGTCCGTCGTACGTCTTCTATTTTTCTGTAATGTTCTCTTTAAACATTTTATGAGCGTCCTTCTACTCTTTATCAGGAAAAAAAGAACCTAGCTCAACTGCGTGTACATTTATTACTGTATTTCATTCTATGTCTGGCAAACACACACGTACATCGTCGCACTTAATTCTCTCTTCAATATATTGTCACCAAAAATGTTGTAGTATTATGATATAGGATCTATCGGCATTCTGCCATTTTACGCATTAAGTATAAAAACAGCGTTAGTTTGGAAGGCGAGGAGCATTAGCTGTCAAAAAAGGTATGCAAGTGTGTAACTTAAAATAATTGTTTTTTGAATGACGGTAACATTTCAAACAAGGAGAAAAACAAGCTTTAGTGTTTGAAATGTGGGTGTTTATATATCCGTCACTCCCTGTTCCATGTTGTTTTGGCTCAATCCTCTATAAAATGAAATGAAATGCGCACTTTATATATACTCTCTAGCTCTTGTTTGTTTTTAACAAGATTTCCCTAATTACAAGCTTGTTTTCACTTTTGTTTTCTTTTCAAAAGAAAATCCTTACATGTTCTCAGTAAATCCTTGAGACAAAGCAGACTAAAGTCAAGAAACTTTCATGTTCTGCAGAAACAGACAAACAAACACAGAACAAGAACACAATGAGTTTACTTTTAGGTCTGTATGTCTATATAACGTTTATAGGTAGGGTGGTGTGTTCAGTGTGTTCACTTACATAAATGGAAATGTATTTTGAAAGGAAAGATGTATTATATAAAGCATGTAATTGAGTTGTGTTAGTTTTGATGTCGCTCTTGAGCCTTAGTGCGTACAAATGTACTTATTTGTCACAATGAAACTGAAATAAATGTTTTTATTGAGAACATGAGAAAGAGAAATCCAGATGTGCTATATGATATTCGAGATTGAAATAACTTTATCATAGAGATAGGTATATAGTATAGTGCAGAAGGCTAAAAATGACCAGCTAATTAAGAGCAGTTTAACAATTTATCAAGAGCACTCGAAAGGAAAACAAAGGGGGGAAGTGAGCTCAATTGCGTAAGAAACCCTCCTCTATTTTCTGTGTAAGTAAAGCAAAAGCCAATGCCAAACTTGATTGATTGAGCATGCATGGAGCAAGTTTTTGGAGTGAAAAGAGCAAGTATGAAGTAGCAAGAAAAGAGTGTGCATACCTTTGTATGCATAAACTATCATTCCTACTCCTCTGTCAACGAAATAATACAAAGTAATTAGCAAGTTGAGCAGAGCTGTCTCAACCGTTGCTTATTTTAGTGCACCGCATAGGCTTCGCTCCTTCCTCCGCAGAGGAAAGGAGCGAAAACAACTTGTTTTTCTTGGAAATTTCCGTGTAATTGCCTCAAATTGATTGACAATTGCACGTTAATATATATGTATTCTTAGGAATGTTCTTACACAAATTAGCTTAACTTTATGGCACAGCAGTCAACTCGGAGAACATTCCACAAAAAAGGCTTTCCGACAAATTAATGAAGGAAAACATTTTTGTAGTGTATTTAGATACACAATTTGTAATGTCTCCATACTAATCTAAGTATGAGTTTAACCATAAATTTATATGGCCTTACTTGACTGGCGTTGAAGAAGCGTTACGTGCATCCACCAATTAAGATGTGGCTCTTCTCTGTGGAGAATCATGATACTTAAGGCATGATTGTAAGAGCTCATGGTTCAGATCTAACCTTGTTCCAATTTTGAAAGCACTATAACTTCTCCTAAATAAATGTATATATTCATATTCTTATAGGCAAAGAATTATACTCCGTGCATATTAACCTCTCAGCATATCCATATGCATACACCACAATTGTTCTTTTTTGGTATGAATTGCAAATAAGTGTGATGTGACAAATGATGACAGCAGCTGCGTGCTTGATTCTTATCTCAAGAGTCTTGTCCTGAGTTTTACTAGAATCATGATGATGATCATAGCTACAGATACCACTCACTCTTTATTGAAAGGAGATAGGTCCCCGGAAGCCCTAATTTGTAATTTGGGTTTTTGACAACCGAAAGATCATATCACTATCTAGTTTTCTAGTTTGAAAAGGGTAAAAACGGAACTAGGAATGTCGATAATGCGACAATATTGGTCACGCAAATCACTTTTTTTCAAGCGTGCACATTGCCATTGCTTCCGGTGCATAAATATATTGGACATGGGATGAGATGTCGCAAGTATCTATACATGTATTTATCCAGTATATGTGCATACTTCATATTCAAAATTATATGCGTCATACTCATGCAACTTGACTTTACTCACGGAAAGAATTTTATACTTTTCCTTATATATGCTGGATACATTACATGTAAATGTATGTACAAAGGAAAGGGTTGTTGTATCATGTTATATGATATATTGCCCACTTGTAAGGACTCGTCTCACACTCTTTTGGCTGCATAATCGTATTTCTCATGGGTGTTTGCATTTTCAATTATTTTTCTCTCCTTCTCACTCCACTTACTGCAAAACAGCCGAGTGAGATATTAAAAACCGTCGGTTTTCTAACGTTGTACACTACAACAACGTGTTTTATGTAACGATATATATAAGATTTACACATGAAACATATATAGCACCATTTTTACCTAAGACTTCTCTCAAGAAATTGCACCGTTTTTTCTTCTCTCCATCCAACGTAATTAGAATGTGAACTATCAGTGCAATGATTATGGCTCTGGGGGCAATAGCATTTCCATCTTCCATTCCCTGCATTTTTCTAGACTCTCAAAAGTCTAGCCTCCCTACGAAATGGAATTGGATGGATGTTTCCTTCCTGGCTTCTCCTCTTTGTGAAAAAGAGTTTCCAAAACTGTTCTGGAACTTTGCCCACGACGACGAAGAAGATGGAAAAATTGGGAAGTTTAAGATGGGAAATTAAGATGCATTATTCTTGAAACAGGCATTGTGTGATATATAATGGGTGAGTGAGCTCCTTGCTCCCCATGAGTTATTTGTTCGCACCTCCCTCTTTATCCTCATCAATTTCAGATTTATGAAAATGAAACATTGTTGCCCTCACTAAGACTTTGTCATCACAAACTTTATTCCTAACTTTAAACCATCATTTTACATATTCAACGGGAAACGAAACAATTAGATTATCAATCCGTTTGTGCTTTTACTTAATAACGTAACGTAAACTTAAATGCGTCGTTTTCTTAATATTAATTACCAGATTACAGGGTAGTGAGATAGATCATGTTGGTTCAGTAATTGGAATGACTTATTATTAGCACTGAGTAAACGATGAAATATTATCGTTGAGATGAACTTCTCTAAGCGAGAAATGTCCTTTGGTTCCAGGGCGCATGTTGTAACATCCTCTGCAGTCCCTTTCGGTACACACTTTAATGCATGTGTGATGAGTGTCTATGGATGATGCCCTGTCATCAAATACTTTCGGGATGTTGTAACACTTTGGACCAACATCTTGGTAGTATCTTTCGCCTAGATTCATAATAATTTTTATATGCTTGTCATATTTATATCACAATTAAACCAAGATATAAAAAAGTCTCCCATTTATCAGAATTTAATCTAAAATTATGTTTTAGAGAAAATGTTATCGAAATATTCTTGGGTTGTATTTTGTATACATTACCTTTCTGGAACTCATGATCTATACAATGTGAGATGAGGTCGGCCCAAGCTATACGGCGCACCAGTTACAGCACCAACCCACAAACAACACAGAAAAAATGATGTACCGATTCCAGCCATTATCACTACTGGAGAAACACCAAATCTGAGACTCATTTTTATGACTAAAACTGGGAACTAAACACCGTGAGCGTTAAGGATTATATAGACTCTTTGAATATGAATTAGTAGTGTTGTGTAATTGTGAAAATAATTTCTAATGGCCTTTGTGGATTGTGCAAGCGTCACTTATTGAATGAAATTTTATTGCACTTTTTACTCGATTCGAATGAGTGAACTCATCTCAGTCGCAACTGGTTTTTGACGCGAGACTTGCATTTTTATGTATGCACGCATTCACATAGGTACACAAGGCAAAAAGCATATGTAGTTTGGTAGGATGCAGTGACAATGACACAACGAAAATATGAAAAACAATGTAGTATATTGATATATTGCATGAAAGAGAGAGAGAGATGAAACAAAGGAGATGCAGAACCTGTTGCATATGCATATCCTGTCAATTAAGGGAAAGCATTTGTTTAACATGCATTATGAGCAACGTTTACCTGACGCACACGCTGCGTTGAGTTGACAGAGTTTATCAAAACACATTGTATGTATACCTACTTGTTTTACCTACTTTAAAGGTGTAGAGCAAGTACTCTTTTCGTATAAAGCATCATAACACTATATTTTATGCATACGCTGAAAGTAAGTCGAGAACCAGAGCACAGGTGAAGGAATGTAACGTACTTCTCGTTAGTTGATTGACCAGCAATTACTTTCTTACTTGAGTTGATGTTGATGGGATGATTAAATTTATTTATTTATTCGAAGCTGAATGAAAGGAAAGTGAGTAGTAGTCAACCCACTTCATCTCATAATCAAAATTTATGCATCTCTTTTTCTCATCATAAAAACACTTGTTTAGGAAGGAACTCTTATACTATCCTATTTTTACGAGCGCAACTTTGTTTTTCGATCCCAATTTTTGGTGCAATTTCAATTAGGACAGGAAGAGCTCATACATAACATCCGGATGATGAACACTCAGCTTGCGAAATTCTTCCGATTGAGCGACAATCTTCGATTTGTTCCTGAAAGCATAAAAGTAACGCCCAAAAATTCGAGTAAAAAAGTAATAAATAAAAAATATGAAAATATGATGATGCAAATTATTAGCACGTGCAGGAAGTTATGCAACAAATTATGTTAATTTGAGAATAAGGAAGATTCATACTCTTTCATTATGTTAAAGGCTCGTCGTTTCAGTCTCATGGATCCCACTTCTGCCCCCAACGCGTACATGCTAAACGCATTCTCTGTTTTGACTTGTTTAATGAGTGAAGACTCGCATTGTCGCTTCAGAGCTGGGAACCCATACGTTGTCGATGCGACAATTAGCCGGTCCGCTATTTCCTCAATATCCTCCACCTTCCCAATGTACATGTAGCGTATCAACTCCTCCACAACATCTGAGCCAATATCCTCACCAAAGTCAATGAGACTCTCGGACTTCAAGTAGGTTTTGTTGAATACCATTGTGGCCAGAACTGGACTGCTGTCTTCATTGGATAATGTCAATTTTTAGCAGAAAAACTTCACATAAATAATTAGTTTTCATATAAGTAGTTTTAAGTTAGAAAAAGTAAAAATCAATTTTACATGCAGCGATAACTCGATGAATTTGAAATTCCTCATCTCCACTCTTGACTGTCAAGTCGGTATACTTGTCATCCTTCATTAGGGC
>JAANSM010005192.1:0-10378 GCA_036850725.1 Orchesella villosa | reverse complement strand
TTTCCTTGGAACACTGCCAAATTAGTGAAAGATGACAAGACTGAAAATTACTCTTTTGACGCCTTTGTTCAAAACTTCTTTGTGATTTTATGAAATCCTTGTTTTCCTCATATAATTCAAACTTAATTTGTAGCGAAAGATATGATCTATCACACTAATATAAGTTAATATTCTCAGAGGGAAGCAGGCAGTTTTTTGTCGTCAAATAATAGAGCAGAGCAAACTAGAACTCTTCTTTGACACAGCACTTGTGTAGAATTCCGAATTAATTTTATTATAGATCCGTTACTTATTTTGTTCAGGATGAACAACTTCGTTACTAGCTGAAACACAACTGGAGGAAGTTTGTAGGCAGTTCTCACTTCCGTTCCATGCTCATGCCTACTCCATGACTATGAAATTGGATCCCTTCCAGGGACTGTCACAGAGAAACAATTAAAATGACATAAAACATGAGGTTTTTGGCAAGAAGCTCATGGGCAAAATGCTCTGGGACATACTTCCCTCGCCCTCACCCACGTGCTGTGGCTTAACAGCTATTAAAGACATTAAAGCCAACTCCATGCAAGCAACTTAACAAAAAATAGTTGAGTTAAATGGGAAATAAACAGAAAAAGCGTGTGACGGCACGTCAACGCGGGTTTGGTAAGCAAAGATCCAGTAGCTCATTATAAAACTCACTTACTGGCAGTCAATCAGCTAACCTTCCCTACCGCATTATCTCACTTAAGAATGCCCACATTGACTTGACGAATACCCTAATACGAATAATACGATTTTCGGATAAGATAACACAACTTTTAGCAGCCCAAGCCAAGCCAATGAACTTGGGATTCCAAGTACTTTCAAAGTAGACCAGTTTGCGGTTCGATATGGAGTTGAAGTTTTGAACAGAAAAGCCAGCAGAAGAAATGGAATAATATGTTATGTTGCACCGCATCTACACGGTTTCGTATTGTCTTGTGAAAATGTAATCCCATTTCTATCGTTTCTATTGAATACATCTTATTAATAGACGTGTCACAGAGGAAACCTCACATGAATGAATATATAGTGCCCTTCAAAAAAACCTAAATTTTAAAACAAAACTTTTTGCTCCACACTCCTTAGCATTTCTACTAACTTCAAGTTTTCGCATTACTATGTATTTGTTCATCCCATTTAAAGAAAGCAACAATAGATGGGAAGTACTAGCTAGACATGTTGTACTATAGTAATCTCAACTTAATCCTTATAAAAGTAAAGTTTGGAGTTTGGACAACATTATTGCATTGCAGCATGAAGTACTGTAATAAACAGGGATACAAAGTTTTTACGCACCACTGGCTTATTCGTGTCTTGCATTTTGGTGAAAACAATTTCATGTTGGTAGGTAATACGAACTGTACTGTGTACTGCTGAACTGTGTACTTCTTACATGAGTAGTGCACTTGCGAAGAAAGCTTGGAACCATCAAAACTTTAGCCCTTTGAATTGATCACGTTATGCATCGGTGAGCTTGTACCTTTTTATGTTCAAAGTTTCTCTCCTGTAAGAATGAACAGAAAAGGCTGCTTTTGCAAATAGATATGGATGAAATGAACTCATTCTAATATCAACCAAGATGTACGTCTTTTCCATTAATCGTTGACTAGGAGCATAGCATGATGATGTTTCATTAGCTACATTAGATACTAAAAGAATGAGGACCGAAATGGAAACCTTTGTTTGACAGTTTTTAGATATGGTTTTATATTTGCAAAGTCTAGGCTTGTCAGTAAAGTTATGGTTATAGTGTTGATGTTTGTTCTGTTTCCTGTGGCTTTGTATTGTACTTTTATAAGCAGCACAATAAGTACGGCACACAGTACATAAATAAATAGGTCAAATGAGATTTGTGCACATGGATAATTACAAAACTTTACTTGTGCATTAGTAAACTGCAGGTTTTAGTGTAAAATGTTACGTCAACTTTTTCAACAACAAAATGTGTACTGCTGCTTTTACCCACTGCATCAGATTTAAGCTGGATATTGACGAATCCTTTTTTGTTGTGTGTTTGTATTCTACTTCCCTTTTTCGCTTTCAACACACGGCTTTGGATGTCGAGTGAGTGGAATAAAATGACACATTTTTATAGCCGCTGCTTCCGTCACTTAAGAAGCGATCTCATTTTATGGGGACTCATTTCATTTTATACGTGCTTTTGTTTTGTTGACAAAAACTTTTACATTACAAACATTTGACACAGTTACTCATTTCATGGGGCTTCGTTTGAGAGAACAATTCTAGNCATGGGGCTTCGTTTGAGAGAACAATTCTAGCAGTTTGAGATAGGGGTGCAGGTATGTGATGTAACTGATATCATTATGTTTTCTGATGTACTAAATATGGTAACTTTGCATTGCTACTGCTCCAGTTTTCAAAATATTTTTACGTTTGCTAAATACTAACTGACTTTACTTCTTGCTATTATATTTAAGAATTTTCCGTTCATCTGCCTTCGATTCTTAGTTTTTAAATGGAAGCGATTTATACAAATGACAATTTCCCTGGCTGTATGTTTTACCCGAAACCTCCGGAGTGTGTTCCTCAGTTATCCATTTTAGGTTAAGTTGTGCCACTTAAGAAGCATATTAAACGACTGCATTGTAGTATTTATAGTAAAAAGAGCATCGTTGCAAAAAAGCGACAATTGGGAACACGATGGGTGGTATAAAGTATGAGCTTTCTGAGGAAAAGAGACATAGACAAATGAGTATCCAATGTAGTCCCTTGAGCATACTCAAATTACATAGATGTTGTAGTCTTGTACGCTTATTTATTATGAATAAACGCAATTTGTCTCACAGAGAACAGAGCATTCCAAAACGACGAATTCGTTATTTCTTCCAATACAGGCAGACGAAGCAGAAACAAGGATGTACAATGCTACAGCTCAAACACTATTTCCATGTCGTACTTCCAGATATGGATGATAAGACGATTGGAAAAGCTGATGTTCTAGTTGGGTATGGCTAAAATGCTACCAATACATGTATGCATTTGTGTTACATATAGATATAGAACAATCAAATGAACTATTTCCTTTTTGTAATAGGATATGATCAAATTCAAGTAAGATATCTTCATCTTCATTCTTATAAGTACAACATAGGCTCGTAATAATGTGTATGAATGAACCTTTTGGTCTTAATTTTTAACGACCAGAAACTAAAAACATCGACAGTAAATGTCATTTGCATATGTTTACATACATGAAATATATGCTGTTCTTTTAACAACACAGACTTTGAGTCATCCGTTTGCAAATACGAGCTCAAGGAATACAAAAGCTGGTGAGTTGCGTCATCAATGTTTATCCAAGTTCAGGCTGTAGACCTGAATCGGAAAGCAAACAATTTTGGAATCCAGATTTATATTGTGAATGCAAATAGTACAATCCCAAACAGAGGTAAAAATAAGAATGGAGCAGTTCACCTTGAGAAAATGTCGTTGTATTCGTTTGTCAACTACAGCATCGATGGCAAAAGTTTGTAGAGAAAGTTATATAGTTATTTCATCCATAAAGCCTTTTGCTAGATTTGCTGCTTTAGAATTTACAAAGAAGAAGGAAAACTATTTTTAGCTTAAGTAATAAGTTTGACATTTTCTGCTGCCGTTTTAGAATCAGAATAGAATTTCCATTGATTGTCAGGTTTATCTTTAATACCTGAATGACGTAAAATGGGGCATAAAGAAAACAAAATGACTACTACTGACTCCTAGAGCTAAAAGCTAACTCTAGCTTAAAAAACAAGAAATTCTGCAATTTATGCTATCCACCAAAGCATTAGCTTCCTTTTTGCATGATGATGAATTCTTGATTGTCATCAAGTGGAAATGTTTCCGCACTTCCTAGCTTTTACTGTTTTACTACATCAGACTAACTCCACAAAGGGCAAAGAAGGGAGGAAGCAATTTCACTCGGTGTTGTGAACTGTGAAGAATTCTACGATGTCATCATCATTATATATGTTACGTTATGAATGAATTCTGTTATAATTTTTTGTGCTCCAAAAAACGTAAACACATACAGCTCCTTTAACACAAAAGACAGGAAGGATGTACTGAAAAAGAATGTATAACAATCTGGACTTTAGATATTCTTTCCATCTTCCCACGTCCTTCCTTTTAAAGTAAAGGAAATTATTCAGGAAGTCTGTAGCATATAAAGCGGAGGATACCACGGTTCATTCATGCTATCCACTTCCAGAAAGCCCATTGGCTTCACCTAAAAGGTACACTTTTACTTTTTTCATCATGACACAATCTTTCATTCAATCACGCTCCGGAAAGGCACTTTCCTTGTGTTTCACTAGAGAAGAAAGTGGAAGCGACATGTCATTACGGAGAGGATGTAATTTTAGATCTTCCAGGTCTCCTACAGGATGCATAAATGCATGAAGCCACCCAAAGTAGGTGCATAGACATGCCCTTCTACTGGTTTTTAGGAAAATAAGGTACCATTTTAACCAAATAACTACCCGAGTACATTTAGCAAGCTACTTCAAGCAAAGACATCAAGAAGGAAGCCATTTTCTCTGATTTTGATGCTGATGTTTCCGTTTCCTACCTTGCTGGGTTCGATTAGATCTCGAATCGACTTTTTTTTATAAACTACAGAGTTTCCATGCATGGGTTCCTATATATTCACATTTGTACGAGATGAAGGAAAGGTAAGACACGAAAACGTACTGAGTTCATAATGATCTGCAATTCTTCCGTCAATAGTTCACTCACTGTAATGCGCAATTCGAAGATGAACGATAGGCGATAGGTTTTGGTGCAAGTTTCTGCAAATGGAGAACTTTTTACTGCTCACCCAAAAGAATCTGGATCGCTAGAAGTTCTGAATTTCTCCTCTATAGCTAAAAATATGACTACATATATCAAAGGCATGATACTGTGGCATGGCCCAAAAACTTTTCGTTTTCTTTTTAAAAAAGTGAGTGCAGTGGAGGCAGTGCTTAACGTGAACTAAGTGTAAACATGAAATAAAATTGGAAACTTTTATCTTTAAAAACCATGCGGAAAAGTATCTTTGTTCTTCGTTTGTGAAGGAAATGCTTCCTCCTTTCTTTGATATCCTTTCTTTCATTTTGGTACTTCTAAGATGATCACGAAACAAAGTATAGCAGTTGCCGGTAGTGTATAAATAGATGAAAGGATAGATCCAGAGAGATTTCCTACTTTCTTTGATATCCTTTCTTTCATTTTGGTACTTCTAAGATGATCACGAAACAAAGTATAGCAGTTGCCGGTAGTGTATAAATAGATGAAAGGATAGATACAGAGAGAAAGACAAGGAAGTAATTTAAAGTGAATTTTCTTTTTCTTTCGTTTCGATTTTTCTCTTTACTATAATTTGCTTCCTTCTCACCAATTTCCACTCTATTTACTGACGAGATGTGAGCAAATTCCAGTAAAAAGGTATACAAACACAAAAATCTTTAATCTGATAAATCAGAGCATGGTCGGATTAACTAGATTGGGAAGAAAATTAAAGTCTCTGAAAGATGATACAATGTATATACTTCAGAAGACTTTTGTTCTGAAATCGATACGATACAAAGGAAGACGATGGGCTAAGCTCCGATTCTATCAAATTAGTGAGTTGAAAATAGTTGAAATAAAAATCACTGGAAAGGAAAATTACTTTACCTGAAGCCTACAAAGCACCCACAACTTATATACAATCAAATCCAGATGAATTTAATATATAAATTCAGCACAGCAAGAGCAAATTTATCGCCTTGTCTATTTCCAGTAAGAAATGAAATTTCTTAAGGCTCTACTCAATTATTTACACATAATGTATACTAAAAACAACTTCCAGCTGTCTATTTCTTATATTTATCTCAGTTAGTTCAGCAGCCAGCTGCACAGTAACTTCTGTTTATCATTTGGCGTGACGAGGCGAGATAACGCTGAAATATAAGTTTACTGAAAATCTAATTTAAAAAGTGTCCAGCGAAATGAAAATTGGTATAAAATGAAATATTCATGTACTTCCTATACAACAGACATATCAACACATCATAACTTGATTGCAAATACATATTACATGCGGGTTCTACGAAATGGATGACAGCAAAATATCCTTGGGTCCATAAAACTGGTCGCTTTTGACAATGGACACAAACATAATAGCTATTTTGACAGCAGTATCAGTTACACAAACTTACACATTGCCATATTGCTTGACAGCTGTACAGACACATGTAACTGACACAAAGTAAAATGTGCATGTGTGTTTTCTCACACAAGCTATTCTACTTTCTTTGTCATCTTGTAAAAACACCTTGTCAAAAGACATAGCTCCAGATGAAACTCTAAATGTGAAGTCGAAGTCATATTTGCACAATGTGCAAAAATATCGTGATAATTCACAATTTTGCAAAAAAAACTTTTTTTCATAGAGGGGCAAAGTAAGAAAAGAATGGAGTCGTTAGTCGTATATATTTCATGAAAATATTATTTGCAACTCACATTCCCATATACATTCCATGAGATTCACACAGATAAAATATTTCATTTCGAGTTGAAGCGACAACCTAAAACATCAAATTTTCTCCAACTCCAACCCAAAAAAAGGAATAAACGGAAGGGTAGTAGCATATCGGTCGTGTGTGGTGTTGGGTGTCTGCTACCAAGACTGCTCTTTCTCTTTTTCCAGTATAAAATGGAATGTAATAAAAACCCTGCCATGAAAACGGATAGACACATGTGCAAAATAACTTCTCTCTTGTGACTCTCTCTCTCTCTCTCTCGAAACTGCACTGCACTGATGGTGATCTACTACCACTTTCCCAACACATCATGCATTAACATGGACTTCACTAGTAAACAAAAATTTTTTTGCAAAGGATTACACAACTTATACTATGCTTCTACATAGGATGAAAGTAAGTCTTCATTCCATTCCATCTCATCTTGTTCTATATTCTATCCAACCTTTTTCTTTTCAAATCACCAACAACACCAACTATACTTTTTGCCTTTTCACTTTTCCTCAAGTATGTTGTTTTAGTACTAGAAATGGAGAAGAGCCGTAAAACAAGAGCTTAACTAATAACTCACAATAAAACACTGTGTTCCCAATAAATCACACCTTTTTCGCAACCATAAATGCCATAAAAAGCTTCCAGCCATCCAACCTCATATGCTTCAGTAAATGACAGAATGACTGACTCGCATTTGGTGCTTTGACTGGTGTTTTGGTTGTAAACTAAAAAATGTCTTTCGTGTGTCATCTAAGCCTAACGTTATTAACTAATAAATGGAAGCAAATACGTGATTCAGAGGTTTGCACAAAAGTAAATAAATTGTTGGGTTGTTTAGCTGACAGAGAGAAGTAAAATGTAGGACAGAATGCCGAATGATGCCCTCTATACTATACACATACTTTTGAGCAATGAGAATCCAAAGCACTTAACTAACTATATATACGCTATAAAAAGTTCTATACATCCAATAGTGTATGGTATTGCAATATAATGTAATTTGGTAAACCGATATAACGGCACGAATGTTATTGAATGGCATTTCACTTCCCATTCGTAACGTTTGACATTAAAGAACGAGCATCACGATAATCATGATAAGGCAGGCAGCTACTACCCGTTATTAAAATACTGCTGAACTGACAAATTTTGGGTAACGAATTGAAGTCTAACTGTATATTCACCCTGAAGGGTTTGAAATCACTTTGTATGCATCATCACCACTCAAATTATTGCTTGCTTTTAATAAAAAAACACCATTTCGGGTTAACTTGATGTGACACTATGACATAAAATGACAGCTTGCAAACTTCCATTTGAAATGGGTATCACGTTTTCCTGTGCAAAAACATAAAGTATTCCCATTCAGCTTCACTTTCACAAGAAAATTATTGCAAATATGGTACACTCTGTGGTGAATTCAAAGAATGTAATTTGTCCTAGCTGAAATATCTATGATGAAAAAAGTGTACTTGAGCTGTTGAATACTTTTTTGCAGAGGATATTACGCTGTCAACTATCACTTCACTACATCATGGAACATATCTTACATTGGAAACAAAGATAGTCTCTTGTTTCCCGTCATTTTCTGACTCAAATATAAGTAAAGTAATCCATATGCATGGCAGCATGAATGCAATGGTTCGTATTTGGATTGTTAGATTTTTTATTCCATTCTATATATTCTTGTATCTTGTCTTCTTGCTGTCTTTTCTGTTGGAAAAATAGCAATTTTACCTACTCCATTTTTGAGCTGCCTGCATGCTATGCTCTTCTTCTCCCGTTTATTGCTTTCTACGACTCTGATCATAAAATTAATCTCCAGAGGGAATCCAAAATGAGAATTTCACAGTAGTATTATTGTGTAAGGGAAGGGAAGGCCGATTTATTTATTTCGTTCTTTATGGAAGATGTGTGGAATATGAAGATGTATGTTCTTTAATGCTATTATACACTACACATTGGTATGTACGTAGGTATGCACGTGGGTAATTTAAGGATTACAGTGCGAATCCTCCTTTTCTCCCCTTTTTCTCGGTGTGAAGTAAGTGCAGCAACATTGAAAGTAGGTTAGCGTTAGATCGTAATAACTGCCGCTACTAGGCTAGGTTAGTCTAGACTCTAGAGTACTACACGTAAAAAACATGGACATTTCACGACCGTATATAACCAACTTCATTCATATCAATACCTCCAACAGATTTTCCATTCTTTTCTCCATATTTTATCTAGGTTGAGGGTTGAGTACATACAAAAAAGGTTTTCAGGTGACATTTAACAGGAAAAGTCATTGTAACAAAGGAGAAAAGGACGGAAGGAAAATCCCTTTTATTCCATCTAAAAAGCAGAATGCAAAACGAAGCAGGGAATTATTTTTTTTGCAACGTTTCCTACGACCTTTTTTTTCATTTTATCCCAATCCCAACTGCAGATTTTCTCACTTCCAGGATTTCCTACTTTTCCTCTTTATTTCTTATGTGAGAAGTCAGAAGTCACAAAATGCTTCATTACCATTCAAGAGTGGTAGCAAAGCTTCAAAACCTAACTTGTTCTTTGTGATTGCAAAACCACACCATTCTGACTGGTTTCTTATATAACATGATTTTGCTCTCACTTTTGCTTCCCACTCAAAAACGGCTAGGTTACTAACATCATTCCAAATAAGTCCATGATTTACCATTGATGAATGGCAGTGGGACTGAAACGAAATGTGAATATTAGTCTTTCTCTCGAATACAAATAACCTATAGGTTGGTGACAGGAATCGCTTTCATTCGTCAAAGCACAGCTTTTTGGGTTGTAAAATGGAAACTGGAAGGTTGTTAGTGTGGTAAGTAGTAACCAATGTGCCTAATTAATACTGTGTGTGACATATGAGCAGTAAAGCCTTTTTGTTCGTCGCCGTAAGCCCCTTCATAAATATATACTATAGCTTCTGATATGCTCGGAGACAATATACAAACATGTATAATTTATTCGTAGGAAAAGTTAATTGGAATACATGATGATTTCCACATGAATGGAAATGATGAAAACCTCTTACGAAATTTAACCGCATGTGTAAGGTCTATAAGTAAATAGAACTTTTTTAGAGGGTGGTCCAACACATAAACTAACCGCCACCATACCACCTTGTGCCCATTATTTATTTACATAGTATATAATCATTCATATAACCAACAGAGTTATATTACTTGTTCGGTAGGTATGTAATGAATACTCCTCAATTGTACATCTGCCCCATTCTCAAATATATTTCTGTCACGAAAATGAACAAAATTACTTCATTAACATTAAAAACATTCAAAATAAAACTCGGTGGGAAGCAGTCCTATAAACTTCCCACTGGTAATTTTCTTTTCCGCTTCGTCTACGACATGGTGCAGTAGTGTGTCCCTTACCAATTGCCTCATTTCTCATCCAATGTCTAATTTTTCCTCTCATAAATTATGCATAGGGAAAGACGTGTGGTAATATGCAACAACTCGTAAAAAAACGAACTTTCTCTGTGCAGAGCCGTAAGGTCATATCACCGCGCATCGTCCGCTTGTCCTATTTGCAATTTCATTTCTCCCAAGCAATTTTTGTCAGGATGAAGCTATCCACTTTGCTTTTTACTTACTGCAATTCTTTATCTCACCTTCTCTAGTCAAGTGGAATTCGTGACAAAAATTTCAATCGTCTCGTATTTGTACTTTGGGATCAAGGGATCCCCTTTGAGTCTTGATTTTTGGTGTCTCTTCTTGAAAGTCGAGATTTTCACTTCTTGAAATATAAATTTTAACTTCATATTACAACATTGCATTGATCAATGAAGTACAAAAAATAATCTCATGTGAGCTTTTAATGCAATG